>VDFB02220277.1:0-24611 GCA_007258455.2 Sequoia sempervirens
TCTAACTGACCTCTAGCTTTTCTAGGTATTTGTGTCTTGAGAGCTAGTATATAGGAATGGTTGATAGAACAACTTTTATCATTTGGATTTTCTCGGCCAAAGTTAGTCATTTCCCTTTCCATGATGATGTTTTACTTCTACATTTTTAATTGTTTCCTCCTTTGACAGAATTTAATTGCACCTTTGAAGAGAGGGACACCCACATACTTACATGGAAAATCACCTAAATTGAAGTCCAAGATTGACTTTATTTGAATCTTTGGGTAGAATGTCTGGTATAAAAGAAATAGATGTTTGACCTTTTCTTATTGATCTTCGAGAGATTTTGTATGGTGTTGGCTTTTTGAATCTTTGCTTCACCATAAAGTACAGTATCATTTGTAAATTATTTGTGAGTGATATTGGGAAGCTGATTTGCCACCTTAAGGCCGTTCTAATGACCTTGACTAGAAAAAGTTTTGATTGCCTGATGAAGATATTTTGCCATGATTACAAAGAGGAAAGGGGAGAGTGGATCCCTATAATTTCCCTAACATAAAATTTTAACATAAAGACTGATTTTCAGGTTGAATTCAATGAACAACACAAATGAATACAATATCACTTTGATATATTGATAAACTTCGGAGTTTCATCCACATATATGATATATCAAATACAATTCACTAATACTAATCTAAAATGGTATATAATACTATCACAGATCGTCAACAATATTACTAACTTCCTTACAAACTCCTTGAATCTCATATGCAATCCCTGAATGAGAATACCCTCAAGAACCAAAGGGGTTTCCTCCTCTAATCTTAGTGATTGATGGGTTTTTGTCCAATGATCATAATCTCCTATGGGTTTTCATCCACAAAAGGAATTAGAACACAAGTGTCCCAAAATACAAAAAATGATATAATAATCTCATACATGTATTACAAGGATTGACTCCCTACATTTATATGATAACAATTTCCCTAAAGGAACAGGTCAAACCTGAGCCAAAATGACACCGATGCCTAGAATTTGAATTTCAACATGCTACACTAGGTTGTCCTTAAGGCCAAAGTATATTCTTTTGGAGTTAACGTGTCACACTGCAGACCTATCCATATGCTTCCTTGGCCCCTCCCTTCTTCATGATATATCGCAATTGGCGGTTACACGTTCCAGAGGTGACCCACTCAATTCACCTGAAGTACTAGTTGTTGAGAGTTTAGCACAAATATATTTAGAATCTACACACAAATCACCTGTTCACATCAACTCCAAATTATTAATGGTTTAGTTGTTATAGGTTTCATAAAGTGAAAATTTGGTGAAAAATATTGATTTTGATGTCCTACTTTGGCCAATAATTAGGACATAGTATTGTGGGTTGACCTGAGAATGCCATTCGCCACTTAAGGCATGTTAACCTTATCATCATATTCATTGTGATTGAGCAAACCGGCATCGAGACACCACTGTCAAAGAATAAATGTCAAGCATTCATCCTCTTCTCTGTGTAGAATTTACTTCCCATTTACTTTCCATGATCATGACATTAAATGCATTCTTGCCCAGGACGAATACCCCCTTATTATAGTTGAGAATTTCTCAAGAGCTAATTCAAAAGCTAGCACAACTATTGTTGTCATGATTTTTACAAAAGTGTAAGGGATATGCTTAATTGTTTGTTACTATATTCCTTTGATTCATTCCATCCACCACTTTGTTGGATAACTTGTATGCCTCCTTATTAGATTCTCTATACACATGATTTATGGAAAAACTAGGAAAATTACTCAACTACCATATCCAAAACTGCCTATAACTTCCAATATAGAAATTTCTTGGATCTCACTGCATTTACTACCAAAGTGGAGTCCCCTTCAATCTTGACAAATTTGTTATTTTAATTTCTCAGCATAGACATAAACCACAAATGAGAGCTTAAAACTCTACCTCATTGTTTGTTCCTATTGGAAGAGACTTCAAGAGCCTACCTATCTCTTGACCTTCCCAGTTTCTCAATATGAAACAAGCTCCTCATGGTCCAAGATTACCCCTAGAAGCCCCATCAAAATTTAGCTTATAACAACCATAACTAGGTGTAATCCAACTATGATGTGCAAGAGCATCCAGTGGTGTAAGGGAAATCTTGCATCACCTAAAAATATTGTATTTTCATTTTGTTTGTAGTTTCCTTAGTTGTTTTGGGGCCCATGATGACTCATGTAGTCTTTGGGATAGTTAGAAGTTTGAAACAACCAAAAATAGTCACCTACTATTTTTAGTAAGTCAGCCTATTCAGGTTCCTATGGACACAAAAATTGACCTTAATGAGTGAAATTGGAAAATAAGTTTTTTGGTTAAAGAATCATCTCAAAATCCTGTACCATTTAGAAGATATTAAATTTTCATCCTGAGGAATTTTTTGTATGAAGTTTAAAACTGAAAAATTGAGGCCCTTTGGAGCCTCAAAATAGGGTGCAAAATCTCTAGTCTTTTAGGTTTGGCAAAAGATGGTTGCAGATCTCTTCACAAGCTTTCCAACGATATATTACAATTGAAAATCTGATGGTCGGATTGAAAGTTATGACCCCGAGAAGTTATAAATATATAAAAATATAAAAAATAAAAAATAAAAATCTTCTAGAGCGGGAGATAGACAGTGGAATTTTTGGTGCCAAAATGGGGGTACACATTCTAGAATATTCTAAGGCAGTTACACTTCTTGGATAAAGGGGGAAAACATGGGTTACATAAGGGAGCTCCAGTAGTGTAGATTGTGGTTTTCGACTTACATATTTTGTAATGAGAAGGCCCATGTGGTTGTAGTATGTTATTTTTTGAGTATTGTATTTTCACTTCATCAAGACAATAAAAAGTGAGTGTTTCTTTCTACATTTTTTGTTTATCTCTCTTGCTTGGTTGTGTATGTGTGGTTTTGTAAGGGGAGTGCCCTCATCAAACTAGCACTCGCTCTCAGGGATTAAGTATTTTCCCCTCCACACCCAACAATTGATGAAATACAAAGACCAAACCATGAATTTTGCATCCTAGCATCCCATTCAATGAAAGGACTTTGGATATTTTGACTAGCCACCTTGGAGTTCACTACTTCCACTATGGAAACTTCTACTTTATTTAGAAAGGAAGGTAGACTCATCTCCTTCTCTTGAAATAATTTTTGATTCATCTCCTTCCATAGTTCCCACATAAGGTTGGAAGGACTAGTAATTCGCAGGCTTGAGAATATTGCAACTCTGTTGATTATTGCCCATGCCATGAACAAGCTAAGGATATCATTGGACAGAGCACCGAACCAATCGAGTTTGGCACATAACCACCTCTAGCATTCTTGAGCAAAGGGGAAACTTAATAATAAATGATTAATGGTTTCTTCATTGTATTTACATAAGACACATCTAGAAGGACCTTGATACCCATTTTGAGAAACTTATCTATTGTTAGAATCTTGATTTGCAATGCAACCCATGAAAAAGTCCCAACTTTCGAGAGGTAATATTTGTGCCAGCAAAGATGCAAGGGAAATGGTGTTACCTTATCATCCTTCTGTAAAACCTTATAGCCATCCTTTATATTATATTTCCCAGACTTTGAGTCACACCATATGATTGTGTCCTTGCCTTCACAAAACATGATTAGTCTATTTTTAAGGATTGCTTCCAATTGATCCACTTCATTAGGTAGTAAGCCCAATGCTCTCAAATATTTCCAACTTTAAATTTGAACCCCATCCATATCCATTACTTGAGTCCCTTAAAAATAGCCCCCATGATTGCAACAAGACCCTTTTTATTTGACCCACATTCAAAATGTTGTTCAAACTTGGGAAACCCTCCCATGAGTCCTCCCAAAAGAAGACAAATTTCCTATCATGAATATCCCAAGACAAGTAATTTATGGTTAAATATCTACAATACCCCATAGAGTTCCAAATCCTCAAACCTTAAGGCAATAATCGGGAAGTCAAAATACTCAAAGGAACAATGTTATTCTTGAGTATTTACTTTGAATAATCTTCACCCAATTTAGATTTGGATCCATATACATTTTCCATATCAACTTGGCACCTAAAGCTTTGTTTTGTTTTAGTGAATATTTCAACCCAACACCTCTGCCTCCTTTGCTTTGCAAATATTCTCCCATGCTATTAGAGCAATCTTTTTTTGCTCAAATGTTCCTTGCCAAAAGAACTTTCTCATGTACTTTGATTTAATTTTTGGTTTGTCGTAATAGAAAGAGAGTGCCAAGACAACAAATATATTGGGATGGAAAAAATAGCTACCTTAAGCATAGTTATTTTTCCTATCCATAATAACCACTATCCTTTCCATGATGTCAACCAAATGTTTGTTTTGAAATCTAGGGGGTCCCAAAGTTTTCCATTTCTCTAACCCATTGCAAGGGGAAGCCTGAGATATTTGCAAGGTAGTTGACCTCTCTTGAAATTGAGAGACCTTGTGATTTACTATTCTTTTTGGGGGGTTGTGTAAAAGAAATATATCTTAGATCTTTGGAAATTTTTGATTTGTAAAGTGATATTCTTTTAAGAATAGTGATATATCTAGATAAAAGATAACTCCATACAACCCTCAACACAATGGATTTGTAGAGAAGATGAACACAATGCAAATACATAGGGTTAGGAGTATGCTTAATGGTGTTGACTTGAGTAATAAGTTTGGGATAGAAATAGTTAGCAAATTGCTTGTTATCTTGTTAAGAAGACTATTGAATCATTATGTATTAATAAAACCCTTAAGGATATTTTGATAGGAAATAAACCCTCTTTTTGACATCCCATTTTTTTGGTTGTGATTCATACACACGTTTCTTAGCAATAGAGGTATACACTAGACTTAAATCATGAAAGTGTATCTTCATCGGTTCTAGTAATATAGTTAAGGGATACAAGATTTGGAATCTTGAGATAGGGAAGATGGTATATATTTGAAGCCTAGTCTTTGAAGAGAGTGAGTCTTATCCTACTAAACAACCTACAGATAAGAAATTATTGATGCATTCTAAGCAAATTTTTAAAAATATTTTACCCAAGGATTAACCAAACATTCATGATAGACCTAATGAAGAGAGTGATCTAAAGGAGGATTCAAATTCTCAAAATAATAAATTATTATCCCAAAGAGAAATAAGACTTGAGAGTTATTTTAGTTGCATGAAGGAAGAAAACTTGTTGGCTAAAAATGGGTTTTTAAGAATAAGTTCAATTCTTAGGGAAAGATTAAAATACAAGGCATGGTTTGTGGTCCATAAGTGTTATTCCCAAGTCAAGGGAGTATAGTTTGGTGATATTTTCTCTTATGTTGCAAAGTTAGCTTTAATTAAATTTTTATTATGTATTTTTACCACCTACAACCTAGAGGTTGAGAAAATGGATGCTAAGACAATATTTTTACATTGTAGTATAGAGGAGAAGGTCTAAATGTCACAAATACAATAACATAAATTTCATATCCCACAACTCATTTTACCATGTTTTGTACTCATTTGAGTGTTTTTCCTAGTTTTTCCTTTTTGACTCTTATCTAGCCTTATTTTCCTTTTCCTTTCTGTTTTCCCTTTAGCTTTCCCCCTTTTGTGTATCTTGGCCTATTCATATGAAATATGTATTATCCCTATTTCATCCCTTTCCCATTTTTGTGTCTTTCACCCCTCTTATATGTTTCTTCACCCTAGATTTATCCATGTTTTCATTTCCAAGGTGATTTATCCAAAAAGTAAGTGCTCTCTTATTCCCTCTCATTACTAACTTATTGCTTAACCGTTTCTTCTATAAGTCACACATTGGAACTCCAAGTGAGATAAACACCTTAAATCATATTTTTTGTTATCCCATCTTCATTTTTTTATATCGTCTTTTGTAGGATATGGGATAGTTATGCCCCTACCCTAGTACCAACATATTTGTCCTACCCTTTATTAGCCCCAAAAATTTAATGACAAGAACCCCTTCATTGAACTATCCTATTTTAAATGATTCTCTCTTAAATTTATATAATTCAACCTCCAAATATCTATAAAAGAAGGCTCATTTACCTCGCTTTAGACCACCTACACACTATATTCATATTTCACTCTTAACATACAAGTAATTCTTCTTGCAATCTTGAAGCCTTGGAACACTGATATAATATTGAAGCATCATCATATAGAGCTTTGGATCCCATTCATGGAATAAATTTGTGTGGTCCTATTCATCTTTTTCTTCCTCTCATAGACATTCTCCTTTATTCTTCTTAATTTCTTTGATAATCTACCCTATTTTTCTTTGATTTTGTATTTTATCCTCTCCTTCTATCCTTCATTAGATCCATATGATTTTCATTTCCATATTGCATTACATGATATTTTCACAACATATTTCTATTTTTTATTTTTCATCTCCCTAGACACTTGAACTCAATAGATCTAGTATCTTTCACATTATATCTAATAGATCAAAGAATATAATTAGATTTTATTGTAGGCCATGAAACTAAAAACCCTACACTAATGCTAGCACATTTTACCTAGGGTAGATGCACCCTTATACTACACCTTGATACCAATGCATCTATTCCAGATCAAAATCACCCATAACTTCATTAGTAGCTTCTAATCAATATTTCAAATATTTTTTTAGTTACACCAATTCTCACCAAGTTTATTTGCACCCTTTTATTTCCTATTTTTTCTCTCTTAAGCATTGTTTGTTTCCTAATTCTTACTTGTATAGTTGGAAATCCCAATTACATGTAGTAGTTAAGTGTTGGACTATTTGCATATAGTCCATTCATAGACACTAGTTTGTTGTAGACATAAAAATAGAAAAGAGTAAAACACAATCTCTTTATGCCCCCAAAAGCAAAAAAAATATTTTTCTTTGGAAAAAGTTAAGCACTTTGTGGTTAAGGGTAAAGAAAATATGGTTTGCAACTTGAAAATTGTAACTTCATGGTATGAAATAGTATCTTAGGATGTAGTACTAGAAATTTGATAATATATTTTGAAGCTAGGGTTTGTTAGATCAAATTTTAATTATTATTTTTATTTTAAGCAAGTGGATGGCCAATTCATTCTCAATATTCTTTATGTTGATGTCATGCTCTTTATTAGCAATAGTGAGGACATGGTGAATATGCTTAAGTTTTGTCTTTTACTTTAATTTGATATGAATAATTTATGGGATGCTAAGTAAATCTTAGGAATGAAGATCAAGAGAGATAGCTAAAAGATATAATTTTGGTTAAGTTAGAGGAAACATGTTGATTATGTGTTGTAAGGTTAATAATATAGAATTGCAAGCCAATGAATATTCATATTCTTGTAAGAATAATATATGAAGACATTGGGTGAGATGGAGGACATTATATGTATTCCATACATGTGAGTTTTATTAGTAGCTTGATATATGCCATGATTCACATCAGACTAGATATTGCCTAAGTAGTGAGATTCGTGAGTAAATAAATTACCTAATATAGGAAAAACACATTATAATACAACTAAGAGTGTCTTTGGATATCTTTATGTCGTGCTTCAAAGTGTTCTATTTACTAACAAGAATGATTTCATTTAAGACAAATTATATTTGGGGCCTTTTTGATGCAAATGGATCATGTGCTCAATAGATCATGAAATCTAGTGGTGGCTAGCATTTAACCTATCCATTGATGTAGTGAGTTGGATGAGAAAGAGATGGCCTATATTCTTGCTCTCTTGATTATAAAAGTTTACTACATAAAAACTAGTCATTCTTGTAAGGAGGTAGTGTGGCTTTCTAGATATTATCTTTAGATGTTTACTTGAAATAGAAACAAGTGAGAATTGATTACGATAGTTATATTATAGGTTCCTACTTGCCACATGCAAATAAATCACATTTGATATAGTAAAGGGTAGGAATCCAAAAGAATGGTGATGTTTCCATTGCAAAATACCTCACAAAACTTCACCAATACACTTATAATGAGGTCCAACTCATAATTAAAAATTAATTTCTAAAACAAGATTAAGCACTAGACATAGAGAAGGAAAAACCTAAAACTAGCTATTCAAACAAAACCCATTTAAGCAACAACTTGACCTATATATAAATTATGAGACTTCTAAGATTGATCAATTTTTTAATTCATTATCAAACCCAACAAGTCTAACGTAAGATTAGAAATGTGCCATAAAAAATCCTCCCCTTTTGTTGATTTCAAGTCTCATAAGACAAGACAAACAAAAGAAATATTTGGATTTGTTTTCTAGAGGTAAATTAAAATTACATCATATTTTTTGGGACATTTTGATAATTTTTCCCTTATAAAATAGAAATTTAATAGGTCCAAGAAACCTCAAATTAAGAATGGGAACACACACTAGGTCCAATAACAAAACTAGACATCCTATATCATAAATTATCACTCCAACTTGGATCACACTTTTCCCTTAAGCTTCCAAATTGGAAAACACAGTCATATTTATTCTTATCCCTTGAACCTAAGAGAAAAAATTGAGGGAGATAACCTTGCACTTATCCAACTCATCTTCTCGTGTACTCAACTTGGAAGAATCTAGGTAAGAGGTCAAAGTAACTCTCATAGAATCTCTTTCCAAATGTGGCCACCTCTCTTAATTGTGATCAAGGATATCATTGAAGAAGTTAATAAGTATCTCCTCTATTTTGGTAACCCCCCTAATTTGTGTTTCCATTCAAAATGAATCAGTTCAAGTTAAGATTCAGCTTGCAACCTCCATCTAGTCATTAAGAAGAATGGTCAACAAACACGATGTTCCCAATAATGTTTAACTCCTCCACATACAATGATCCCAAAGCAATCTAAGAGCACTTGATGGTATTTGTACAATGAATGGTAGAAAAGATCAAGCATCCATTATTTTTGGTAATTTCTACAATTAGGTAAATTAAATTTTCATAGGCATTCAAAGTGAAATTGGCATGAGGATGAAAAGAGATCTCTTTAAGACCTTTCCAACAGTTCTAGGAAGTTTAAATTTTACACAATAGGCTAGAAATTATGACCTCACCATGTTTTAAAAAATATATTTTGTTATTTATTTTTTCATATTCAACCATTCATTTTAAATTCCAAAGGATATGGCGACTGTTGACATCCTTTGCAAATGTATAAACATGTATTGGAAGATCATGAATGGTAGCAACATACATCTCTTTTTGAGTTTGCTGTTATGTGCTAATTTTTTACAACACTACAAGTTGCATGCTTGATATTATCCCCTAGATTCTTACTTTGGATCACATGAGTGCTTCAATAAGAGGAAAAATGACATAAACAAGGGTCAACCATGCAATTAAATATAACAACATGCAAGAGGTCCACCATCTTATGCCCCTATGCTAAATTATGACTCATTAACTTCCATTAAGGGTCTATAAGATGCTTTCCCAATATTGACTCTCCATTTTTGGAGGGGAGAACAATAAATTTAAATTTGAAGATGAGAAGTCATTCACACCAAGGAGAACAAGGGTTAGAAACAACCAAAATCAAAATTAAAAATAAATATGATTTTTTAGTGATGTTGATTGCTTAAGTCCCTAAATGCTTTTGCATTAACATTGATGTACAATACCACTTTGTTTGTGATATAGTTGAGAATAAGGGGGTAATGATAGAAATGAAAAACACTTTGGAGAATTTTGTTGATTCTTTGATGAATGTAGTGAGCACATATAAGCTTTATTGGTATAGGATTGCTATAGGGATGTCTCCCCTTAGTAGCTAGTTTATTTTGTTTATGTTTGGCCTCTTATACAATGTACACAAGTGAGAATATTATGAAGGGTATTATGTACATTGTGTATAAAACATTTTTGTAAAGTTGTGGTCTACCTTGAAGTGGGGTGCCACACTTTGGGTGTTTCAATATTTTCTAAGGTATTTGTTGTATGTAACATTGAAAATGCATTTAATTACATCAATAGATGTACCTACAATGACAAGAAGCGGGGTTGTAATGGAGTGATTGGTTAAAAAAAACCCCTTAACACAAATTTGAAAGTCATTTACATGTCAAACATTTATTACATCCAACTGTATAAAACCTATATAGAATCCTAATAAACTAGCACAAAAGATGAGTCATTTTGAGCACATAGATTGTCAAGTATTTTTGGTTTTCCTTAGAGGTTGAAATGACTCTTGGGCGAGGACTCAAGCTTAGATGCCTACCTTGGCATTTATTAGAAAATTTAGTAAGTTTTCATAGCAACTTTTTGTATTGCTCTCTTGCTTATATAGAAGTGCTTGGGATGAGGAAGAAGATAGTGAAAAAAGATATGTATGCATTGCCAAAATAGCTCTTGGAAGTTAGTGAATATTTCCTTATAGCATAGTCAAATGCTCTCATTGTATTGTAATTTTCTTATTGCAAAAACATGAAGATCATTGCTATTGTTTCCTAGGCTTTTCATGAAAGGGTTTCTTAAGGTAAATCTTGTGCAACATGTATACTTTTTAGTTGTATTGTTTAAATTCTAAATAATAAAGCTTCTAGCAAAAAATTATGTAGATATTTTTTGCATAAATGTTTTGGATCATAGATATCATCAAGGAAGAGGAAATAATTTTTTCTTTGTTTTATATCACATTTTGTGATCCATCAATAAGAAGGAAAACATGTTTTCTATCAATGTTTTGGATCATATATTGTGATCCATAATAGAAAGATGAATTTTCTTTTTTAACATCACCATTTAAAAAATATGATCCAAAAGATTGATGTAGAAATTTTCTGCACATTTTTCTATGAGAAACATTCTTATTTACTATAACAAATTAATTCTATGAGAAACATTCTTATTTATTATAACAAATTAAAGAAATTTTGTATTTTCAATTATTTAAATTTTGTTTTACTATACCAATATTCTAAATAAATATCATATCCTTACATTATTGATTTGTTTAATCTAACAAACAAAATGATCTTATGCATATCGATAGACCCTATATAAACACTAAAATATTTAATCAAATTATTAAAGTTATTGAAAAAAGTGAAGATTATGGAATCTCCAATACAAAAAAAAATGATTTATTTGTATTGAATACACACCTAAAACTAATATCCTCCATTCACGTGTTAGATAGATATGCTTGCTAATATTAAAATAAGTGACAATTAGTTTTGAAGTCACAGAGGTTGTACGGAGAATATTAACCATTAGAAACATGGGTCAATGAGTTTGACTCGAAACTACACGGTTGAATCCTGATAGCAATATCATAATTAAAAAAGTTACTATGAAAACACAGGCCAAAGTGATTAGATAGATTGTAGGCAAATTAAACAGACCTCGTCGTCCAAAACCGACCAGATTAAAATAATCCTTACCATGGCGGCCGTATGTTCTAATTATAAAACTAACGGTTTTTGCAACAATCAATGTTGCAATTAGACGACTGCCCTGCCACCGGAATCTCACTTACCTGTTCACATGTTGGCGCAAATCAAATCAAAACCACCACAGTTTTAGCCTTCAGGCCAAAAAAAGGAGGAAAGCTTTCCTACGGAGGGAATAGTAAATGGACTCTGCCTTCAAATGGAGGAAAAAACTGGACCAACCGCGGTCAATTTGCGGAACATTACTTGCGGGTCGGCTGCTCTTTACTTCATAACTACTTTCTCAAAAACCCATGTCATTCTAATCCAGATTTTTCGACTTATTGCCCTCCCAAAGCCGCTAAAAAACTTAACAAACATTGGATAGTTTAGAACAGTTTTTAATGAAAACGAATCCGAGGATTGGATTCAGCCAAGATGCAGCCTAGGGGGGCTACAAATTTTGCAGAAGAAACAACAGCGTTTTTAGTTCCCTTCAGATTAGGGAAGCGAGAATGGCATATAAAGATGCTACGTATTCTTTCGTACTTGATACTGATAGGCTTTGGTGTAGTTATGGGGGTTGTCGCAACGTTCCATATGACCAGATATTTAGGCACCCAGAACATGTTTAACCCTCTTGGAAAGCAATTGTTTTTGCCTCAGGCTCAGCTAGCATGTAGAAAGACTAGTGATCGGCCGGGATTAGAACAGTGGATTAGGCCGCCAGCGAGTTAATGCACAATATGAGCGACGACGAGCTTCTTTGGAGAGCTTCCATGGCGCCCAGGAGAAAAGGGCATCCTTTTCACAGGAATCCCAAAGTGGCTTTTATGTTTTTGGCCAAGGGCCCATTGCCGCTTATTGCTTTGTGGGAAAAGTTTTTTCATGGGCATGAAGGAATGTATTCTATATATGTGCACACGCTTCCTTCGTTTAAGCTCAATGTCTCCTCAAGGTCTCCTTTTTACGGTCGGCAGATTCCCAGCCAGGTATATATTATTATGCTTTCTTGATTTACAAAGCACTGCTGATCATTGAACTTTTCTGTTCTTTAATGTATGCTGAGAATTTATACATATGCCCAGGGATATATAAGCTTAGATCTGGGCCGGTGCATAGTTATATCTCATAAATTGTGCACCATATGGGAAAAAACAAATATCATTGATTTTTTTTTTTTCGTTTTTTAAAATTTGAATTTTGCCCTTACACTAGACTGAGACTCACTGGGACCTTATGTTTGGTTTTCACTATCGAAGCTACCGAATCTTAGCGCAAATAATATTTTGAAGACCTTTAGATCATTGTGTGCTCTGAGTTTGATTTTTTGATTGCAGAATGAGCAACCTGCTGGTACAGATATCCTCCCATCCTCTTAGTTTGTACTTATGAGGAGTCATACCTTGGTGGGCTCTTTGTGAGTAAGCATTCTCCGTTAGTTGGATTTGGCTCCGTTTGGTGGTTTGATATTTTATTTTAATTTGTGAGGATCAGGGTTCAAAGTTCATCTGGGGAGAAATTCTGTAAGAGGAGATATATATAGATGTTGTTGGAGAGCAGGTGGTGGTAGTGACCTGGAAATTACACCTAATCAGATGAATAATCACCTCAGCCTTTATGAACTATAAAACTCTACAGTCTTATCTTTGCATAACCTTACCGGGTGGAAGGCTATTGGGTCCTCCTCCTGATGACATATTGAAAGGCAGAGTTTTACTACCTTTGGTTTTGATAGGAAAAGAGTACGTATATGTGAAGTTACAGCTAACTATTTAAATATCAAATCGAAAACATAAATAAAGATGGAATATTATACATAACGGTCCTTTTACAATTCTAGTTCTGGGATTAGATGGACTCATTTCTTGACGGTAGCACTTTGGCTAGCATACTCATTGATAGTAGTACTTGGCTCCAATGCTCTAGCGATTCCTCGGATTGCATCTCCTGCTTGTGTCCTTGATAGAAGCTCTTTCCTCATCTCTACTTTGGGGTTTGCATCTTTCCAAATGTGACTATATTACCCTTTCGCTCTCCCTATTCTTGCATGACAGTAATGATAATGATGAATCGCCAAGTTCCTATGTTGTAAGTATTAATGTGGGCATTGGCTCTCGCTTCCATTTTGTTAGAACTGCCAAACTGTAGATATGATGCTTGCATCCAGATTGGCTTCCCCCTGAAAACATAAGTTGCTATTACAAATTAATCATAATATTCGTGATCCGTGAATAGATCATCTGAGTTATGTTTTCCATTGATATTCTTACCCATCTGAAGTTTAACTGTGATAACAGATACTTGATGGCTTAACGATTCCTTGAAGGATTTACCTAAATTATGGCTTCTTTATGTAGAAGTTTATATGGTCAATGGGGCTGTGGTCTAGCATCAAGTTAGAGCTAAAGTTGGAAAAGGGTGGGCTTGTTTCCTGTGATAGTGTATAGAAAGAAATATAACCTGTAAAATGGGGTTTGTTTCCTCTTTAGGGAATGCATAAAAGGCTGTTTTTCAGTAAAAAGAATTTGGAGCACAACGAACTTATATGTAATGGCAACTCCAGAATATGTTGACATCAGACACTGCCCTTAAATTGGGGTGCCTGCATACCATCACTAAATTAAATTATTTAAGAATCCAAATGGCTGTAAAATTCCTGAACTCGAAAATAGAGCTTTATTGTTTCAGATACCAAAGCATATGGTGTCATAGGCTTAAGGGTCAAGTAACAAAGCCGAGGCAATTCAATCTGAAATATCTAACTTCCTAAAAAACAGTTAAGATGAAAATTGAATACGCTTGAAAAGTTAATTCTGGGAAAAATGGGAATATGATCATTAATATCAATCAAAACAACTCTACTTTGTTCTTGTAATAGACAAGAATGGTCATGGTTTCCAACAGCATAACAAAGCAGTGGCTGAAATAATGAAATCAATGTTAGGTGAATTTGAGACATATGACTCAAGGCAATCACCAGAATGTGAAGTTTGATCCATAGTTCAAAAACTCAAGATTTGACAAAAACAATTTTGACTTTGACTCTAGATTGGGCAAAAACTCAGCAAATTGGAATATTCATAGAATATTCTTAGGAGTGTTAAAAAGTGTAAAAAATGAATTTAATTCTTAAATAGCTAGGAAAATTGTTGAAAATAATTGAAATCTACTGCTATGGGAAAAAAATGAAAAAAAAGGAATTTGAGAAAATGAATTGGAAAAAGGTTGAAAAAAAGTTTTTCTGCTAGTTGGAGAGTTTTTGGAGAGCACTTGGCAAGCCTTAGGGAGTACTTGCCAATAACTTGGTTGAGTTATTGCGTGAGTAACTTGCCAAGTTTTTAAACTATGATTTGATCAATGTGATGGAAATTATGAAGAGGGTGGTTGCCTTTGGCTAATACTTCCCATTCCAGTAACTTGAAGTGGCTATGTTTGTCCGTTCAAAGGAAACTAAGGTGCAAAAACCTTCCCACACTTGTATAATAGGAGAGATGAATAGAAAATGCACTTTAAAATAATTTGAAGGAAAGAAACAACACAATAAAATTATTCATCATGACACGATGATGTATCCTGGGAAAAACCTATTTGAAAATAAAACCTAGCCTTTGAACTCCAAACCAATGCATTAATCAACAATAGTAGTGGTTACAATACAATCTAGGCAAGGAGCCTTCATAGGAGACAACACTGACACTTAGATTTGTGTACTATAGGCAGCATAACAATGCCTATAAAATACACCATGCAAATTCCATCTTGAGCACCCAATAAATAAAGAAACTAATACATGAACACCACCAAAGGAGAATCCCAAAACCATGAATTAATACTTACCCAAAAGTGGTGCCCATATCCCAAGAAGAGCTGTCATGCTAAATATAACATATTCTCTATGTTGCTGGTTTTGGTTTGCGAATCTGGCTTTTGGATCTGACAATTTTTTTTGAGAGTTGGGTTCATTTGTACCAAAAAAATGTAAAAGTCATAAATATATATTTGAAGCCTAAAAGCAGGAATATTAGAAACAACATACATATTTCTTAGTATTTTTATACATAGAAATATTTGTAAACCTTATAAAATTTTATTAAAATTAATATACTACATATGTTTATTATCAAATACTTATATATAATTAGGGGTTGATCTTGCAGTGTGTTGGTTATGTTGTGGCATTGTTGATATTGCCACCAAGGTTCAAATCTCCATTGGGCTACTGTGAACGCAGGCTTGTGTCTTCGCTGATCCAGTGTGCTCATGAATTGTGAACCGTTGCGACGTTCATGCTGGTGGTTTCACAAGCGGTCAGGCCTATGCCAGACCCTCGCTTGATTGGTGTGCTCGCGGGCTCGGTGACCTCGTTGGGCTACCGTGCTCATGGGTCTAGTTGGTTATTGTGCGCTCATGCCAGGGATGAGGTCCCCCTTTGTGGCCTCATTGGTTCATAGCTCCAGTCTAAATCGTTTACTGATCGAAAAAAAAGAAAAACTTATATATTATTATACAAATAAAAATAAAAAATTTATTTAAAGAAAAATAATTACATATACACCAGATAGATTTTTAGATAGCTATCACCATCAAGATAGCCAACAGGAGAGCAACCCATTGGGGGTCCTTGCAATACCACCCAATATTACATTTGGTAAAATCTAGACTTCTATCTAGATTACCATTCCCCCTAACCAACCAACTAGAATTTGCCGAGCTTTATTTTGAGTCAGCTCTCCCCAATCTGCAACATTCCAATTATACATCTCTTTAGAGGCCCACTAATGTAGTCATGACTTATCAAACTGCACAGTCACACAACGAACACAACACTGAACTCACAAAACAACACATTTCCATTTAAATTGATTTAAATCATAAACATACATTTCTATGCAACGACAATATTCACAATCATAACAAATTCAAAGTATTTTATTTGTGTGTAGAACTCAAGAATACAACATACAATTCACATCACAATCTTCTTAGTGACACACCATCTTCAATCGCTTCCAAACTATACACCTCAGTATCACTATCGACATCCTCATCAGAGAGGACTTGCTGATGATATGCACTAGCAATTTGCCTTTGATTATCTACATCCACTTCATAAGAGTCCATATCAGAAGAGCACTCACTGTTAGCAACATCAGAATCACTCATAACCATAAGTACATCAATATCCTCCTCATTTTGCTGATCAGAGTCTTCAGGCATGTCCTCCTCCACCTCAACCATCTGTGCAACTGCACATTGTTGAGGAGAGTGTGGCATTTGACAAACCATCCACCAAGGGGTGTCTTCAACAAAATTTGAATTTTGCCCTTCCACGATACTGAGTCTGAAACCTTATGTTTCGTTTTCAATATCGAATCTACCGAAACTTAGCACAAGCAATATTTTGAAGACCTTTAGATCATTGGGTGCTCTGAATTTGATTTTTTGATTACAGAATGAGCAACCTGCTGGTACGGATATCCTCCCATCCTCGTAGTTTGTACTGTTGGAGTTAAAATGACACTGAGAGGGGGGGGGGGTGAATCAGTGTCTTAACTATTTGACTGATTTTTAAAATATTTATACACACAGCTCAGATTTGATCTCAATTTCATTCTGATTAAAGCATTCATGAGTTGAATGTAATCATTCATAAACAGAATTGAGAAAAGTAATGACTCAACTGTGAACAGAAACAACAACAGCAAAGTAAACCAGAAAGAACACAGAAGAACAAAGAGGCACAATATTTTGCCGAGTGGAAAACCCTCCTGGGGTATAAAAACCACTCCCTAAATGCTTTCCAGGCTTAATCTTTTAAACAATTGTTCACAATGCTTGATAGGCTGTTTTGAGCACCCACTCAAGGAGCACCAACCCCTCGTTTAGAGATATCTATCTCAAGGAGTTCCAACCCCTCAGTTTACTTTTTGAACAATAGTGATGATTCAGAGGATTTCTCTGTTTTCAGTTAAGCACATATCTCTCTGTTTTCTCATCTACATAATACCTTAAAGATTCAATAATTGAATCCCTAAAATACTACGTAGAAAAGAAATTTACAATCTCTACATTTTTATTCAGATTTTTATTGCAGAGTTTCATCATACATTTTCATACAGTCAAAGAATGATATTCTTTTGAATTACAACAACAGCCGAACAAAAAACTAAGTTTTTTGCTTCTTTAAATAAATCCCAGAAAAGTAACAGTCATCAGAAGTAACAGCAGAACAACCAACCAAAACAAGAGCCGTTTCATCCAGCT
Source organism: Sequoia sempervirens (assembly GCA_007258455.2). Taxonomy (NCBI): domain Eukaryota; kingdom Viridiplantae; phylum Streptophyta; class Pinopsida; order Cupressales; family Cupressaceae; genus Sequoia; species Sequoia sempervirens. Next base: position 17,626 of record VDFB02220277.1, read on the forward strand.
TTTGAAACTTGTGAGATTGTTTCTTCAGACAAAACTGTAACTCCCATGGCTCCATCAACCACTGTCGAGCATCCAACCAGAGAGGCGCACCAAACAAACCTTCCATAGACCTCTGTAGAAACCGTTACAATCAGCAACAACAGAAACGTAAACATTCATGATGGCGGCCAGGCTAGGGTTCGATACCCAGCTTAAGAGAATAAACTCAAAAAGTTTGCCCTAATCTTTTTAATACAATCGATGACACGTTATGCCGTAGGCAACTCTAACGTTGCCAGACAACCTTATGGTTGTCGCTTTCGCCAAGATTCACCAGAGTCGGGAAGAACACATGTAGAATACAACAGGCTACACCGATGGTCTTCCTTAGTATATCATTCTTTCGTTGAGACATGAGGAAACTTCTTACCGAGATGCCCTTTTGGTTTCATTCACAATCGCTGTAACAAACAACTTTCGGGGAGACCTCTTGGAGAACAAACTTTGTCATTCCGAAAGACATTCGATACACATTGTCGCCGTGACAAATGGTTTTTCTTACCGACGAGCCTTCTACCTTGTTTTAACACTGTCGCTGTAACCTAATGTTGTCGGGAAGACGTTTCATAGAATACATTTTCACCGAAGGACTTTATTCACTCTGAGTCGCTAAGACTTTACCAACCTTTCGCCGAAATCCTTTCATTCGCCTTCGCCATGACTTTCCACAGTCGGAGAGATATTATATCGAACACAATATGTTTCACCGAGAGCCCTTAATATTTTCCATCGGCGAAACCTACAGGGTTCGTTATGACTTTATACCGAAGAAAATAAACTTTTGCCGATAAGACTTTTTTGAATACGGTCGGTAAGACAATATGTCCTCGGAGAGACCATATGCCGATTACAACACTTCCGTTATGACATCACGCCGAAACCTTAAGCTCTTGCCGATAGACTTCCTTCCACCACCGGTCGGTGTGACATAACAAAATCGCTATGACATTTCAACGAAGCCACTACCTTTGCTGATAGACTTCCATTCAGAAGCGGGTCGGGGAGACACAAGGGAATCGCTAAGACCTTATCCCGAGAACCCTGACTTTTGCCGATACGCATCCATTCACCATCGGTCGGTGTAACATTGCAATCTCGCTGTGACATCATACCGATGGGATAACTTATGCCGATATGATTCTTTCCTGTGCCGGTCGGTGTAACAAACCAAAATCGCTGAGACCACATACCGACAGATTTAACTTATGCCGATATAACTACTGTCGCTGGGACAATGAACAATGTCACGCCGAAACCTTCCTGAAAGAAAAATAAAATAAAAATTAAATCGTTAAGACATCAGAAATGTCTTGCCGATAGGCAACTCAGACATTTCAAAGAGGATCGGGGAGACCCTGCTAAACTCATGCTGATATGTGTAGGCCTGTGATATGCAAAGAGAACCATCCTGACAAAGAAACCAACTTACAAGCTTTGTCAGTCACAAAAATAGCATTCGTAGCTTAAACCAGAATTCTCATCACTATGAAATTAAAGCATAACAAATAACTTTTTGTAATAGCCAAGAGACATCAAAGAAGTGCCATTGTAAAACATAAGGACTAGAGATTTTGTCATCAAGGACAAACCATGAACACAACTAAGATCCAACATGTACTTACGAGGAATCATACCTTGGTGGGCTCTTTGTGAGTAAGCATTCTCCGCTTGTTGGATTTGGCTCCGTTTGGTGGTTTGGTACTTTTTATTTTAATTTGAAAGGATCAGGGTTCAAAGTTCATCTAGGGAGAAATTCTGTAAGAGGAAATATATACAGATGTTGTGGGAGGGCAGGTGGTTGTGGTGACCTGGAATTACACCTAATCAGAGGAATAATCATCTCAGCCTTTATGAACTATAAAACTCTACAGTCTTATCTTTGCATAACCTTATCGGGTGGAAGGCTATTGGGGTCCTCCCCCTGATGACATATTGAAAGGCAGAGTTTTACTACCTTTGGTTTTGATAGGAAAAGAATATGTATATGTGAAGTTACTAAGTAACAGTCCTTTTACAGTTCTAGTTTTGGGATTAGATGGGCGCATTTCTTGACGGTAGCACTTTGGCTAGCATACATCATTGATAGTAGTACTTGGCTACAATACTCTAGCATATTTCCTTGGATTGCATCTCCTGCTTGTGTCCTTGATAGAAGCTCTTTCCTCATCTCTACTTTGGGGTTTGCATCTTTCCAAATATGACCTTATTACTCTTTCGCTCTCCCTATTCTTGCATAACAGTAATGATAATGATGAATCGCCGAGTTCCTATGTTGTAAGTATTAATGTGGGCATTGGCTCTTGCTCCCATTTTGTTAGAACTGCCAAACTGTAGATGTGATGCTCGCATCCACATTTTCTCCCCCCTGAAAACATAAGTTGCTTTTACAAATTAATCAAAATATTTGAGATCTGTGAATCGATCATCTGAGTTATGTTTTCCATTGATATTCTCACCCATCCTGAAGTTTTACTGTGATAAGAGATACTCGATGGCTTAACGATTCCTTGAAGGATATACCTAAATTATGGATTTTTTATGTGGAAGTTTATATGGTCAATGGGGCTGTGGTCTAGCATCAAGTTAGACTGTAGAGCTAAAGTTGGAAAAGGGTGGGCTTGTTTGCTGTGATAGTGTATAGAAAGAAATACAACCTGTAAAATGGGGTTTGTTTCCTCTTCAGGGAATGTATAAAAGGCTGTTTTTCAGTAAGAAGATTTTGGAGCGCAACAAACTTATATGTAATGGCAACTCCAGAATATGTTGACATCCGACACTGCACTTAAATTGGGGTACCTGCATACCATCATTAAATTAAATTATTTTGCTGTGATAGTGTATAGAAAGAAATTTAACCTGTAAAATGGGGTTTGTTTCCTCTTCAGGGAATGTATAAAAGGCTGTTTTTTAGTAAGAAGAATTTGGAGCACAACAAACTTATATGTTATGGCAACTCCAGAATATGTTGACATCAGACACTGCACTTAAATTGGGGTACCTGCATACCATCATTAAATTAAATTATTTAAGAATCTAAATGGCTGTAAAATTTCTGAACTTAAAAATATAGCTTTATTGTTTTAGATACCAAAGCATATGCTGTCATAGGCTGAAGGGTCAAGTAACAAAGCCGGGGCAATTGAATCTGCAATATCGAACTTCCTAAACAGTTAAGATGAAAATAAAATATGCTTGAAAAGTAATTCTGGGTAAAATGGGAATATGATCATTAATATCAATCAAAACAACTCTACTTTGTTCTTGTAATAGACAAGAATGGTCATGGTTTCCAACAGCATAGAAAAGCAGTGGTTGAAATCATGAAATCAATATTAGGTGAATTTGAGAAATATGGCTCAAGGCAATCACCAGAATGTGAAGTTTGATCCATAGTTCAAAAACTCAAGATTTGGCAAAAACTTGGCAGACGAAATTTTTGACTTGGACTCTGGATTGGGCAAAAACTCAGCAAATTGGAATATTCATAGAATAAACTTAAATAACTTCTTAGTAGTGTTAAAAGGCGTAAAAAATGAATATAATTTTTGGATAGCTAGGAAATTGTTGAAAATCATTTAAATCTACTGCTATGGGAAAAAAATGAAAAAAAGGAATTTGCGAAAATGAATTGCAAAACGGTTGAAAAAAAAGTTTTCTGCTAGTTGGAGAGTTTTTGGAGAGCACTTGGCAAGCCTTAGGGAGTACTTGCCAATAACTTGGTTGAGTTATTGGGCGAGTAACTTGCCAAGTTTTTAAACTATGGTTTGATACTTTTGATCAATGTGATGGAAATTGTGAATAGGGTGGTTGTCTTTGGCTAATATTTCCCATTCCAGTAACTTGAAGTGGCTATGTTTGTCCGTTCAAAGGAAACTAAGGTGCAAAAACCTTCCCACACTTGTATAATAGGAGAGATGAATAGAAAATGCGATTTAAAATAATTTGGAGGAAAGAAACAGCACAATACAATTATTCATCATGACACGATCATGTATCTTAAGAAAAATCTATTTGAAAAAAAACCTAGCTTTAAACTCCAAACCAATGCATTAATCACCAATAGTAGTGGTTACAATACAATCTAGGCAAGGAGCCTTCATAGGAGACAACACTAACACTTAGATTTGTGTATTATAGGCAGCATAACAATGCCTATAAAATACACTATGCAAACTCCATCCCGAGCACCCAATAAATAAAGAAAATAATACATGAAAACCACCAAAAGAGGATCACAAAACCATGAATTAATTGTTACGGGTTACCCAAAAGTGGTGCCTAAATCCCAAGAAGAGCTGTCATGCTAAATATAACATATTCTCTATGTTGTTGGTTTTTGTTTGCCAATTTGGCTTGTGGATCCAACAAATTTTTTTGAGAGTTGGGTTCATTTGTACAAAAAATATTTAAAAATCATAAATATATATATATTTGCAGCCTAAAAGCAAGAATATCAGAAACAACATGTTTTCCTACGGAATAGGATTCTACTTACTGGCAAACGTGTAATATGCAGAACATAGGATAAAACAGTAAACTGGAAGATATCATAGTAAAATGCCAAAACCTTTATTCATTCTCAGGAATATCATGTACAAGAGTATCACAATGCTCACAGTATAATCATCGGCAACAAAACTCATTCATTATTATCATAGCATCAGTATCAATAGCAGCATAGCACCATCCGACTATTCCCACCCGACTACATATAACGCTCGGCGGTGGTTAGACAACCAACCGACACGACGTTTCATAACATCATTACATTAACACTAATCTGAACATGTTTTGCCGAGAATACATGACATCACATGACATTATTATTCTTTACTAACTATTGTTTTATTTGACAACTGCCGAGTATGACCGAGGCCAACTACGGCCGACAACAAGCAAACGACAACAAGTAAAATATCCGACTAACATCATCCCCCCCAAAAAGAAAGTCGTCTTCCAGACGACAGATACAACATGATAAGATTACTGAGAGGTAGGGGGAAGGGAGTGCGTCCCTGGATGCACCGATGACGTCGGAGTGGTGGAAGAATGCTCTGCTCTCAGGCGCCTCAACTCCTCCGTGCGTGTACGAAGCTGCCGATCTGCCAGGATCTCCCTCTCCCTCGCCGCCTTCACCATCCGGGCTGCCTCCATCAGTTGGCTCTTTGCCTGCTCTGCCTCGGACATTCTTGGCCGCCAACTCTACCTCTTTGGCAGCTAACTGGTCCTCCAATGCTTTCATTCGCTGCTGCCAGGCTGCCTCTTTCTGCTGTGCCTCCTCCTCCAAGGCTGTCACCCGAGGCTCCAAGATCTCCAATCGGGCTCCCCTGTCACTGGCGAGCTGAGATTGCTCAGTCAAGTTATCCTGAATGCTCTTGATGGTCGCAGCCGACTCATCCTTGACCCGCTGAAGAAGTCTATAAGCATCCACTCGGCGAGATACTGCTACATCGGTGGAAAATCTTTGGCGCTTCATCAGAAGAAAAACATCTCGGAATGCCAGCTCGATGTAGTATAGACTCTCCAAGACGCCTGCATCCCGTCCCACTAGCCTCGGTGGCCGACCCCGCCAGGCTCTTATCATAGCGGGAGTCTCTCCTGCTGGCCACCCCTCGCCAAATATCCTAGCAAACTCCGCCTCACACCCCATCTGCACAAATCCCCGAATTCGGTGAACCTCTTGGCCTACTAGAGGTGATCGGCCAATCCTCAGGTCCCTGGATACCTGTCCCACTCGGATCATCAGTCTGCCCATGTGCTCGAGCTCCTCCACATATCTCTGTACTGTGCCTATCGGATCCGACGGGTCTGGCTGAGACATTTCCATGACGAAGCCCTCTGTGGAGGCGCCCTCCCCGTCCTCCTCGTCATCCGAAGGTATGCAATGTTCCGTTTCCCCCTGGGGTTGTTCCCCGTCTGCCGGCTGAGGCTCCTGAATGGCTGTCTCTGGTGCCTCGGCTATGCTCGCCTCTGGGAGTGCAAGTGTGTCTTCGCCGATCCTGGCCGTCTCACTCTGCTGGGTGTGAATGATCGGCCCCTCCTTATCCCCTTGTCCCTCCGAGGGACTCTTCTCCTGCTCGTCTGGCTGCTCGGCTGGCTGCTCGTCCACGTCGAGAGTGAGGCCCACCGACCCCAGCCAACTGTCGATCTGTGCTACCCCGGGTGCTCCTGGGGTTGGAGTCGTCTCCTCCGTGGCCTCAGTCATTCCCCTAACTCCTGCCGAGTTTGCCACTCCTGTGGCTGCCGATGCTGACGGTGGTGTAAGAGAGCAAACTGCCGGCAATATCTCCACCGAGGCAGTGGAACCTGCTGCCAATGTGGTAACTGCCCCCTGTGATGTGGTGGCGAGAGGTGCCCACCCTGGCGATGCTCCCAGCAGTGAAGCGGCTACCCTCAACATCCGTCCGGCTCCAACCGATGCAACGGGGAGGGTGAACGTGACCGAGTGTGTGCTCTGGCTGGCTGGCGGTGTCGGAAGAGTGAATCCTGCCGGCTGCAATACTGGTATGTCAATTTGGCCTGCCTCCTGACCCCCGATGGCAACAGATACTTCCTCATCCGCCGGTGGACTCGACTCCGATGGCGAGGAAGATAAGTCAATGGGCTCCTCTCTGTCCGATGCATCGCTCTCCTCTGAGGCCTCCTCCTCCGATGTTTCCTCTTCCACCGATGCCTCCTTCCGTTTCCTCTTTTTCCCCGAGGCTGTGCCCTCGCCGGCTTGCTTTGCTTCCAGTTCCGACCAGTAGAATACGGTAGGCCATCCCGGGTCGAGGTGAGTGAGTGGCCGCCACCGACCCCAATTGCCCTCGGGCACCTGTGTGTGCACGGCATCCAAAAAGAGAGCTATGGCGTGTTGAGTCATATAGAAGGCCTTATGCCTCTGCGCCAGAAAATCCCTTATCCGCTCCGTGAGTAGCCTCGCCCAGTTGTACACTCGGCCAACCCGG
>VDFB02220279.1:0-10159 GCA_007258455.2 Sequoia sempervirens
TAAATAACCTAGCTTTATCCATTCTTTTGCAAGAAAGTGGCCGTTTTTCCCATGGCATCATTGGAAGAATTGAATTGGGTCGGCTGTGGCACAAATTCATCTAATTGTTACCTGGTGGATTACTTTAAGTATAATTGTCATTATGATTGCTCTTGAATTATGGGGTTATTTGAATTAATTTCAAATATTTAGAAGTAATAAAACAAATAGGATTATAATAAGTTGGGAAATGTCTATTATTCATGATAATTAATGATTAAGTAAATATTTGATATATCTATATAATTATATATTTATATAATTATTATTAGATTGAAGTCTTTGAATATTACATGTGTATATTGGTATATAGATACTAAAACAAATGCAAATCTTTAGGATAATGAAGATATGGAGTAAAAGAAGGGGAGAGGGATAATAGTTATTTGATGGGTTTTGGTAGTATCTGATTTGAGGATCTAGATTGGGTAGTTAAGTGAAAATGGACAATATGTTGAGCAATGTTGAATTAGATAATTAATCATAATTGTTTTCCATGTAACTCAAATATTTTATTATCATTGTTTTTAGATTGACTAGGTATGGGGTTTTATAAATATGGTTGGTAGGTTTGGTTGCAATATAAGTAAACCATTAGGAATCCTTTTATTTTAGATAGAGTTTCCCTTTTTAGCATTTCTATGTACTTGATACGAATGCATTAAATCTTAGAGAGATATTAGTGGGAATTTCTTAGTTTGATATAGTACATCATACCCTGTGGTCTTTTAATGTTATGTATGAATAGGTATATGTAGTAGTAATGCATTAAACCAAATCTTTTAGGAAGGGGCATTTTAATCCTAATATAGGAAAAGAGAGTAAGATAGTGTCTCACCTTTTTGACGATTTTCTTTTAATTTCTCTTTTAAGAGGATATTTATAGGGTAATTATATGAGAGGGATAGATTCTTCTATGGATATCATTTAGTAATCATATGAGTAATTTAAGATGAATAAATATCTTCCTTTGGTTAAGTAATTACTCTTTAAGAGCATTAGTTTATTAAGTGAATAAATTAAGTATGGGAAATTATATGGTTAAATTTTGAATTCAAATAGTTGGGATAATTATATTTGCAAAAGTAGAAAATGTATCTTTGTTTCTTTAAAAGAATGAAAGACTGTATTAAACAGTGAATTTGGATAGATATGTATAGTGGAAACTAGGGAATCTATTAAGAAACTTGAAAGACTCTCTAAGTGGATAAAAGGAGTACTCGAACTGATATTCTTTAAATGTGGTTTATCTTATTTCCTCATGATTGACTTGAGTTGGTTAATGTTCAAGTGGAAGTGATAATTGATCTATGGAGTATTCATGTTGTGTTGTAAAGGTTATTTGAATTTGGAATTATGTTACTTGTTGGGTATTGTATCAATGGTTGAAATTTATGTTTGAATTTGTAATGAAAATTGGTTATGTTTACTTTGGTTGAGTCATAAGATTTCATTGGGATATCTTTTATTTTATTTCAATTTATTTCATTCTATTTTATTTTGTTAGTCATTCTGGTTGAAGAGATTTTAAAATGTTAAGGTCTTTGTGTAGGAACTATGTCACGCCCCGCCGTGCGAACCCCAAAGGAACTAAAACAACGGAACAATTTTTTTTTTTTAAAGAATATAATAACATACTTAAGTAGTACAACATAACAATATAATAAGAGACACAACTTGTTCCAAAGGGGTACACGAAGTGACATGACTATTCTAGCCCATAACACGATAATAAATTAAACCATAATTAAACAGTTACATATATCCATTCATTCTCATTTCATCATTTACATATCCATTGAACAATAACTACATTCATGACATAAGTACATATAATAACACATGTGATGATAAAGATATAAAGTGTTACATATTTCGATAGATACAACATAACATATCCAACTATTACAAGAGATTGCTCCTGAATCAAAACACGGCTCGAATATACATTACATCCCAAGAGATAATGAAATACAAATAACTGAAGATACATCTCAATAACCATATAACCAAATTACATCGAGGTCACCCCATCACACGTGGGAGACGATACATCAATAAATACATTAAATACATTACAACTGAAGTATATACAACTATCTGGCACAAACGAATAACTGGAACATCAACATCTTCCAAAACTTGCAAATTAAAATATACACACAGAAACCCAGCAGGGGTCAAACGCGTTCCATAACCACCCCATCTTTGAGAGTAGACAAGGAAGGGTCCCCGACCAAGTACGCCTAACAACAACAAAACTAACTCCAAGAAGATAACTCAACACCAAAGACCACATAGAAACATGACACTGGCAAATCCAAGGGGCACAACAAACCACTGAAGAACATAACAGCCAGACACGATCACAACCTCAATGAAACTCAAGACACAAAGTCGAAACTCAATACATAATATCAATTATTACATCCAACCATGTCCAAAGACAAATCAATAAAACACTTCCAGAGGACTTCAGTAACTCAACATAAACAAAATGTTAGACGAGAGTGTCATCGCATGGTTTCACATGGATTCTCCAGACAACCTATTACAAGGTGCCGCCTCCATCTCTACATGGATTCTCCAGACATCCAAGTTAAGGTGCCGCTTCCATCTATGGTTCTCCAGACGGCCTATCTCAAGGCGCCGCTCCATAGGGTCACTCATGCGGAGTCATTGACCTTTCGTGAGGACAAGGTAATGACCATGCCAACCACGGCCTTCTCAGTCCCCTTTAGTCTGTGATAGCACTAACAGGCGGACGAGGCTTCACAATTATCTTATTAGTGTTTGATCCCCACCCGTGGTTTATTACTTAAGTTATCACTTATAAATCTAACTCTATGTGGGTTACCCTGACAGCCCCTTTGTGCGCCGGCCCCCACTAGAGCCACTCTCTCTAGACACTCTAGCACAAGCATATCCAACTCACAGGATGATATCAACAAGGAAAATCGAACCAACAATGGCTCACTCGCGAGGCACAACCCTCTCACCCAAAATCACATGTATAACATTCATGACCGATTACGATCCAAGAATACTTCAATACCACATCAGGAAGCCAAAACAAATGGACAACATAAAAATGGATCGAGACCCACAAATGTATGTCTCTGAGTCTAAACAGACAGACTCCTATATACAGAATAAGATAACTCTGGTTTTCTCATGACCCAAATCCGAATTAAGGAAAGATCAAATTAGACATAAAGAACAATCACAAAAGTACATAACTCATAGACTACGCCAAACAAACTACAAGCACAACAAGTTTCACCAACTTCTGAAACCAAAACTCAAAAAAGTTCAACTAAATCCAAAACACACAAAATATTCTCAATTCGTAAAATCACACTGTAACGTTGCATCTTTTAATTTTTTTACAAATCAATTTAATAACAATCACAAAGTATATTTCAAATTACTTCAGTTAAACTATAATATAATATCTTGTTCAATTAATAAGTTTATCTCATAATTATAACATAAATAACCATCCATTATATATACATAAAATAATCTTATAATAAAATTAATATAACCATTTTTTAAAAATATATATATATATATAATAAAGATAAACATCAGATTATAAACTCAAAATAAATAAATATATATTATATATATATATATATATATTATATATATTATCTAATATATAATATATATATATTAAAATATATATATAAAACAAAACAATTTTAAATATAACCGAATCCATATAAAACGTATTAAAAAAAAACAATATTAAAAATTTGAATTAAAGTAATAAATAAACAAAAAAATTCATTCTGATGGCTATTCCTGGCCGCTGTCTTCAGTACCTGGGGTTGGTATTACGTGTCTGTGACCGTCAGTTATGACATTACTCATTTTAACATCTTGTATTTGACGGTGTGTCTGACTGTTTAAGTGGGCAGTGGGGTCTGGCTCAGTAGAGGCCCCATTCAAATAAAAGATTTTATTTTATTTTTTATTTTAAATTTGTTTATTCAATTTTAAATCTATTTTATTACAAGACAACTTTATAATTTCATTTAAGCCCATTCGGACACTGAAACAAAGACACCAATACTCAAAATTTTAAGATTTTATTTTTATTTTCAAAAACAATCTTTTACAAATTCAAGCGTGATCAGTGCAGGAAAAGAATACATGATAACAATCTTTCACAGAAAAATATATTTGGTTGCATAGAACTTAATTATATATTATATATATATATATAACATCAATGCATAAACATATAAATATATATATAATAACATCGATGCATAATATAAAATGTGTGAATAAGCCATTCTAGGATGGCAATGTCTAAGATTGTTTCTCAAAGCCAGTTTAAGAAGAAATTAGTGACAGATTTCAGTTCATGAAGTAAGAATAATTTTCTTTTTTCAGCACAATTATTTTCAGCATTTCTACAGTTTATGATAGAAGAACTTGGGAGGAGTTTTGCTATATGGTTTTCTTCTAGAACTGCTTGGTTTCAAATCATAATTGATAGATTTTTCCCTACTGATACAGATCCACATGCAAACTCAATCTTCAATCTAACACGAATTTTATTTCAACAATAATTTTCCCTACTAAGTTACTGAATTTCAGAACAGATTAACTACGGTTTTCAACAGAAAATCAAGGGTTTTATTCGACAATAATTTCAAACCACAGAATTTCTTTCTATAAATTTTTCATTACATGCATCAACAGATATCATTCCAAGCACAATAAAATAATAACAAATAACAAAGGAAGAACCTGGAGTCCTTCGTCTGAAGAAGAATCCCCTTCTGAAAGCTCCTTTCGAATTTCTCCTGTAGCTCCCCCTCGAATCTATCTATCAAAACAATTATATTCTTCCCCGTTTTCAACCAACAAAATTCTTTTCTCCTATTTTTCCTTTTTAGTTTTCCTTTTCAGATCCCCGAACAACAGAGTCGCCCTTCTGTGTGTGAATAATCTTCTCATAAAAAATAATAATAAATCAAGATAAAACTCCATAAAGCACTTCTGCTTTCTTTTCACAAAAAGCCCCCTTCCTATTGGTCCTTTTCAACTTTTAAAAGCCCAAATTTATCTACAGTTTTTATTTAAATAATTTATTTAAACAAGCTATTATCTATGCAAGATTTGCTAAATTTAATTTTAACAAAAAGATATTATTTAATTATCTTTAACAATATTTATTTAATTTAATTATTGTCAACATTATTAATTAAAAATAATTATTTATTCTTTTAAATAAATTAAATCACTTTTTAATTTATAATATATTTAAATTTAACCATTTAACTAACACACAATTAAATCAAACCACTAAACAACCTTAATCCATTATCTTATAAAACAAGGTTAATTAAATAAACATGAACCATAAATCAACTGAATACCTCAACAAAACAAACCACACCAACAACGAGAACGAAAACCACAGTCATAACATGACTCACAACAGACGACGAACTTGGGACGGGGACGCTTCCAAACCTACTCCCTTTTTCAACATTTTTACCCGTTGGGCTAGTTTATTGCTCGCCCTGTCCTGCCGAAGCAGGTGGAATCGAGACTTATTCCTGCAATCCTGCATCCAAGCAAACGTCAAACAGCACATGTATACATATAAATATAAAAACTCAACATCCTACCATGAGAAGGAATTGCGGTGTAGCAGGGCACTCGTGAACGAGTGATGCTACCCTGTCCTCTCACCTAATCTACTCTAACAATTACAATGTCAATAGCAACTAACATTTCTAACAAAATAGATCATAAGATAACATTATACTAAACTACTGCATCATAATTAATTACTAACCATTGCATTATAAAATAACACAGAATTCAAATCACATGATCACCCTACGATTATCACATCGACATTTAAAACATTAGAGAGAAAGCATTACCTAATAAAATAATCCAAACCCTACATATAGAGTATCATAAATCATAATAAAATATCAATTGTAGCTATCAATTAAACTACACAACCACACACACCAAAATGATGAATCAGTCACCAATACAAATCAGTATCACGCTACACACAAGAGAAATCAATAGTAGCAATTAGTATTAGAAAACATGGGGGTATTACATCCTCCCCCCCTAGGATATGGCTTACTCCTGGAAGCCAGTAACTATATATATATATATATTTATAAAATAGATAAGATTAAGCATACAACAACCACAGAGAGAACATGCCACAAGTCTTTATAACTAACCACATATTCATTATATTCCTACTACCATATTCCATAATTCCATACCATATAACACGCAAAAGCAACTCCAACACACATTGGGTCAATCAGGAAAACGCTTGCACAAGAAGACATACAAGGGTGGACATAACAGCAAAGCTGGTTGTCATCCACCACACACAACACACAAAATTCCCACGCAACACAACTGTCCATAATGCATTCTTCCAGTAGAAAGGATATCGGTGCATTGTACACTACACCGAGGGTCCTATCCCTTCCACTAGTTTCCTGCGTCCTTGGACCTACACCACATAACAACAACTTCTGGGTAGCCAAGTCAGGTCAACCCAAAAAGGAAAACATAGACTAACGAACAAAGCACCTAGGTCAACGCGATGGCTCATAATGCCTGGAGTATTACCTACGCCGCAAACAACTTAATGGGTCCACATTATCCCAGAGCGCCCAGTGTTTAAACTTGGGCTCTGATACCAAGCTGTCACGCCCCGCCGTGCGAACCCCAAAGGAACTAAAACAACGGAACAATTTTTTTTTAAAGAATATAATAACATACTTAAGTAGTACAACATAACAATATAATAAGAGACACAACTTGTTCCAAAGGGGTACACGAAGTGACATGACTATTCTAGCCCATAACACGATAATAAATTAAACCATAATTAAACAGTTACATATATCCATTCATTCTCATTTCATCATTTACATATCCATTGAACAATAACTACATTCATGACATAAGTACATATAATAACACATGTGATGATAAAGATATAAAGTGTTACATATTTCGATAGATACAACATAACATATCCAACTATTACAGGTGATTGCTCCTGAATCAAAACACGGCTCGAATATACATTACATCCCAAGAGATAATGAAATACAAATAACTAAAGATACATCTCAATAACTACATATCCAAATTACATCGAGGTCACCCCATCACACGTGGGAGACGGTACATCAATAATAAATACATTACAACTGAAGTATATACAACTATCTGGTACATAAGAATGCTGGATCATCAACATCCGCCAAAACCTGCAAGTAAAATATACACCTGCACAAGAAGGGGAAACCCAACGGGGTGCGAAGCACGTTCCACCCAACCACCCCCGTGCTGAGAGTAGACAAGGAAGGGTCCCCGACCAAGTACGCCTAACAACAACAAAACTAACTCCAAGAAGATAACTCAACACCAAAGACCACATAGAAACACGACACTGGCAAATCCAAGGGGCACAACAAACCACTGAAGAACATAACAGCCAGACACGATCACAACCTCAATGAACTCAAGACACAAAGTCGAAACTCAATACATAATATCAATTATTACATCCAACCATGTCCAAAGACAAATCAATAAAACACTTCCAGAGGACTTCAGTAACTCAACATAAACAGAATGTTAGACGAGAGTGTCATCGCATGGTTTCACATGGATTCTCCAGACAACCTATTACAAGGTGCCGCCTCCATCTCTACATGGATTCTCCAGACATCCAAGTTAAGGTGCCGCTTCCATCTATGGTTCTCCAGACGACCTATCTCAAGGCGCCGCTCCATAGGGTCACTCATGCGGAGTCATTGACCTTTCGTGAGGACAAGGTAACGACCTTGCCAACCACGGCCTTCTCAGTCCCCTTTAGTCTGTGATAGCACTAACTGGTGGACGAGGCTTCACAATTATCTTGTTAATGTTTAATCCCCACCCGTGGTTTATTACTTAAGTTATCACTTATTAATCTAACTCTATGTGGGTTACCCTGACAGCCCCTTTGTGCGCCGGCCCCCACTAGAGCCACTCTCTCTAGACACTCTAGCACAAGCATATCCAACTCACAGGATGATATCAACAAGGAAAATCGAACCAACAATGGCTCACTCGCGAGGCACAACCCTCTCGCCCAAAATCACATGTATGACATTCATAAATGATACTATCCAAGTAAATATCAATACCACATCCGAAGCCAAAACAAATGGACAACATCAAAATACAAGATCGAACACAAATAACAATATCCTCGCCTCTGGAAGTCCTAAACACGACTTAGACTCCTATATCTGAATAAGATAACTCTAGGGTTTTTCCCTCATGACCCAAATCCGAATTAAGGAAAGACCAAAATTAGACATAAAGAACAATCACAAAAGTACATAACTCATAGACTACGCCAACAAACTACACGTACAACAAGTTTCACCAACTTCTTAAACCAAAACTCGAAAAAGTTCAACTAAATCCAAAACACACAAAATATTTTCAATTCGTAAAATCACACTATAACGTTGCATCTTTTAATTTTTTTACAAATCAATTTAATAACAATCACAAAGTATATTTCAAATTACTTCAGTTAAACTATAATATAATATCTTGTTCAATAATAAATTTATCTCATAATTATAACATAAATAACCATCCATTATATATACATAAAATAATCTTATAATAAAATTAATATAACCATTTTTTAAAAATATATATTATGAACAACTTCAAATTAAATTATATCCAAGAAAAAAAATATATATATATATATATAATAAAGATAAACATCAGATTATAAACTCAAAATAAATAAATATATATTATATATATATATATTATATATATTATCTAATATATAATATATATATATTAAAATATATATATAAAACAAAACAATTTTAAATATAACCGAATCCATATAAAACGTATTAAAAAAAAACAATATTAAAAATTTGAATTAAAGTAATAAATAAACAAAAATTTCAAATTTCAGGCGCATCCGGCCGCTTTGTGTCTGCGATACCAGTTAACGGCGGCTTACGAATTAAATTTGCGTGACTGACCTCGAGGCTGGCGTCTTGGCCCGACGGTCAAACCAACATCGCGACACCGACATAACAGGCGTCGGGAATGCGTTTCGACCGACCCCCATTCCCAAATAAAATTTTATTTTATTTTTTTATTTTTTTAAATTTATTTATTCAATTTTTAAATCTATTTTATTTACAAAGACCTTTTATAATTTCATTCGCCCATTCGGGCACGGAAACAAAGACACCAATACTCAAAATTTTAAATTTTATTTTATTTTCAAAAACAACTCTTTTACAAATTCAAACGCCCAGTCGGGCACGGAAAAAGAGAATACATGATAACAATCTTTCACAGAAAAATATATTTGTTTGCATAGAACCTAATTATATATTTTATATATATATATATATTTTATATATATATATATAAATATATATATAATAACATCAATGCATAACATGTAAATATGTGAATAAGCCATTCTACAGATGGCAATATCTAAAGATTGTTTTTTCTCAAACAGATTTAAGAAGAAATTAAACTGACAAATTTCAATTCATAGTAAGAATAATTTTCTTTTTCAACACAATTATTTCAACGACTACAATTTATAATGAAGAACTTCAGAGGATTTTTGCTATAGTTTTCTTCTCGAAACCTGCGGTTTTCAAATCATAATCGATAGATTTTTCCCTACTGATACAGATCCACATGCAAACTCAATCTTCAATCTAACACGAATTTTATTTCAACAATAATTTTCCCTACTAAGTTACTGAATTTCAGAACAGATTAACTACGGTTTTCAACAGAAAATCAAGGGTTTTATTCGACAATAATTTCAAACCACAGAATTTCTTTCTATAAATTTTTCATTACATGCATCAACAGATATCATTCCAAGCACAATAAAATAATAACAAATAACAAAGGAAGAACCTGGAGTCCTTCGTCTGAAGAAGAATCCCCTTCTGAAAGCTCCTTTCGAATTTCTCCTGTAGCTCCCCCTCGAATCTATCTATCAAAACAATTATATTCTTCCCCGTTTTCAACCAACAAA
>VDFB02220280.1:0-14931 GCA_007258455.2 Sequoia sempervirens
ATCTAGAAATGTTTTCAAGTTTAAATGAGAATGTAAAGTCTGATGTTACATTAGGTAATGACAACAAAGTGTCAGTCAAGGGAAAAGGAGATGTCAATATTCTAACTAAACAGGGGGAGAAAAAGTATATTTCAGATGTGTATTTTGTGCCTGGTCTGAAACATAATTTAATGAGTGTAGGGCAACTGGTTCAAAAAGGGTATAGAGTAACCTTCAAGAATGGTCTATGCACAATTTTAGACAAATACCCAAGCAACCAGCTTATTGCAAAAGTCAAAATGACAAACAACAGAATGTTTCCCTTAAAGATAAGGCCAGATTTGAATATAAATTATGCTCAAGCACAACACTTAATGAATTCACAAGTGGGTAGAGAAGAAACTACAGCAGTAGTGCAGACAATCTTTCAAGCTGAGATAAAAGATGAAAACTAGTTATGGCACCTGAGATTTGGTCATCTCAACTTTGGAGGTTTAAATTTACTTCATAGGAAAGGCATGGTCAAAGGACTACCTTTAATAGAAAAACCAGAAAGGGTATGTGAAGGGTGCATTTTAGGAAAACAACATAGAGAATCATTTCCTGCAGGAAAGTCAACTAGAGCAAAAGCCCCTTTGGAAATTATACATTCAGATTTGTGTGGACCAATGCAAACACCTTCAATAGGTGGTAGTTTTTATTTTTTGACATTCATTGATGATTATTCAAGAAAAACATGGGTTTACTTTCTAAAGCAGAAAAATGAAGTGTTTGATCTGTTTCGTCAGTTCAAGAATTTGGTTGAAAAACAGAGTGGTTATTATATTAAAGTGTTGAGAACAGATAGAGGTGGTGAATATATTTCAAGAGAATTTTTTAATTTTTGCAAGGATCATGGAATTCACAAGCAATTCACAACTAGATACACACCTTAGCAAAATGGAGTAGCTGAAAGGAAAAACAGAACAATCATGGAAATGGCTAGAAACATGTTGAAAACCAAACATTTGTCAAATGAATATTGGGCAGAAGCAATTTCTTGTGCAGCCTATATAATGAATAGGTGTCCAACAAAAAGTATCATGAATATAGTACCTGAAGAAGCATGGACAGGAAGAAAACACAGTGTTACTCACATGAGAGTATTTGGATGTGTAACATATGCACATGTGCCTGATGAATTGAGAAGGAAGCTAGATAACAAAGGAGAAAAATGTATATTTGTTGGATACAGTGAAGAATCCAAAGCTTATAAGCTCTATAATCCAACAACAAAGAAAGTTATAATCAACAGAGATGTACAATTTGTAGAAGATGAAGCATGGGATGGAAGTATAGAGAAGACAGTCAATATTTCAGCTAGTATACCTCAAGAGGAGAATGAAGTTTCAGCATCAACAAATATTCCAGCTATTGTGACTCCTACCACTCCCATTCAAGCTCAACAAAGTGGTCCACAAGTGACACCAGCATCGACTATAAGAACAACCTCAATCATTCAAGGAAGCAGTCCAACAAGAGGACAACAAACACCATCTACAGCAGGACCATCGGGTCCACATTCCACAAGTTCAAGTGATATGTCAAATCCTACATTGGCAAGTCTGAGAAGACAGAAAATCAGAAGCATAAGAGATATATATGAGCAAAATGAAGGTGAGAATAACTCAGATCAGATTTCTCTTTGTGCATTTTATTCTCAAATAGAAGATCCAATTCATTTTGAAGATGCAGTCAAAGATGATAAATGGGTAAGTGCTATGGATGAAGAGATTGAAGCAATTGAAAAGAATCAGACATGGGAACTAGTCAGTCTTCCAAAAGACAAAGATGTAATTGGAGTGAAATGGATTTATAAAACCAAATTGAATGAAAAAGATGAAGTTCAGAAGCTTAAAGCAAGATTGGTTGTAAAGGGCTATTCACAACAGCCTGGAATTGATTACAATGAAACATTTGCACCTGTAGCACGATTAGATACTATAAGGATGATTTTAGCATTAGCAGCTCAGAATAAGTGGTCAGTATATCAAATGGATGTAAAGTCAGCTTTTTTAAATGGTTATTTAGAAGAAGAAGTTTATGTGGATCAGCCACCTGGGTATGAAATTCTGGGTCAGGAAGACAAAGTTTACAAATTGAAAAAGGCATTGTATGGATTGAAGCAAGCCCCAAGAGCTTGGTATAGCAGAATAGATAGTTATCTTTTGCTGAATGGATTTAATAGATGTAGCAGTGAGCCCACACTGTATACAAAAATGAATGAAGAAGGTGAAATACTAATAGTATGCTTATATGTGGATGATTTAATTTTCACTAGCAATTTGTCAATTGATCTGTTCAAGGCAGACATGAAGAAAGAATTTGAAATGACAGACTTAGGTCTGATGAAATATTTTTTAGGCATTGAGGTGAATCAAAATGAAAATGGTATTTTTATTTCACAGTCAAAATATGCAAATGACATTTTGAAGAGGTTTAATATGATGAAGTGCAAACCAGCACCAACACCTACAGTGACAGGTCTGAAACTAAGCAAGGATGATAGAGGGTCTAATGTTGATCCAACTTTGTTTAAGAGGCTTGTTGGAAGTCTCATGTATCTCACAGCCACAAGGCCAGACATTATGTATGGAGTAAGTTTGATTTCAAGGTTTATGGAAACACCAAAAGACACCCATTGGAAAGCAGGGAAGAGAATTCTAAGGTATGTAAGTGGAACAAAAAATTTTGGCATCAAGTATTCAAGTTCAGATGAGTTCAAACTCATAGGATACACAGACAGTGACTGTGCTGGCAACATTGATGACAGAAAAAACACGTCTGGTTATGTATTTAATTTTGGGACAGGAGTTGTCTCATGGTCTTCAAAGAAGCAGCCAATAGTTTGTCTTTCATCAGCAGAAGCAGAGTATGTGGCAGCCACAAGTGCAGCATGTCAAGCAGTATGGATGAGAAGAATTTTGAAAGAATTGCAAAATGAACAAATGGAGGCAACAAAAATTTACTGTGATAACAATTCAGCCATTGCTCTTTCGAAGAATCCAGTCTTTCATAAGAGAAACAAGCACATTGATACTAGGTATCATTTTATCAGAGAATTAATTAACAATGGTGATATATTTTTAGAATTTTGCAGATCAGAAGAACAAAGTGCAAATATTTTTACAAAGCCGCTGGGAAGAGATAATTTTATTTTTCAAAGGAACAGATTGGGCATGGTGGACAGCGCAGTTATGCTTAAGGGGGAGTGTTGGAATATTAACCTGCCGTCCCAACCGCCCATGCGCTATGCTCGCGAAATCAATAAAATAGTCGTGCGATTCAGCGGGGAGTCTTGATGCAAGTTTTGTTTTATTTCAACCGCCTGCCGTACCTCCAGCTAATGCCCGCTATATCGCAATTAATAAAATATTCATCGCGATATCACGGGAGACTCCGTAGAAGTTTTACTTTATTCTAACCGCCAAGTGTTTACCGCAGTTTACCGGGCCGTCAACTAACCGCTGCCCGCAATATCGCAATCAAGATTTTAACCATCGCGATACCGCGGGGAACTATGGAGAAAGCCGCCACCGCCAAAGGAAATATCGGGATGCGAAATATTTAATATTTAAGTTTGAATATTATGAAAAGGACAATGTATTAAATGTATTTTGACGGGGGAAAAGTTAGTTAGGTGAATTTGAAAAATTGTATTCGTTTCCTCTCATCCGTGAAAATTCTTCACGTGACTTTTTACCTGGAGCATATATTATGTAATTGTAATTTATTTTTAACAAGTGAATGAGAATGAGAAGAAGGTGAATGTGAGCAAATAAAAAAATCACTTCCAGCAGCTCTCAGGTGTTGAGAAAATATTAATATTTTATGTTTTAATTTTACCTGTGGTGAAATCTTCCTCCTCAGCTCTGGCCTTCAATTCTCCGAGGGTAAATGGCCACTATACCATTTTATTATTCTTAAAAGGTGGGAATTTGGATTGGGCTTTTTTTCTTTCTTTCTAGTACAAGTAATACCTCTGATACTTTTGGTTTGGTAGGTTGCAAACGACTTTGTGAATCAATATTACAGTGCTCTAAAAAACTGTCCAGATATGTTATATATGTTTTACAACGATTGCAGCACTATCACCCGACCTGAACCCAATGGTCAGATGGTGCATCTGAAAACCATAGAAGTAAGTAATATATTGCTGTGGATTGACATTATAACACTAAAGTGGTAAATTCATAGAAATTATTACATTTCTTTTTTTCATCAACTTTTCAGACACAATGTTGTTCTTTTCCAACAGGCTATAAAAAACAACATAGTGTCTCTTCACAGTGAGGGAAATGAGGCAGAAATAAGAACTGTGGACTCTCAAGAAGCGCCTGATGAATCTTATATCATCCTGGTAACTGGGTCATGTTAGGGCATAACAATGTCGAAAGAAAATTTGCACAGTCTTTCTTCTTAGCGCCACAGGAGATAGGCTTTTTTGTTTTGACCGATGTATTTCGGTATTTGGAACAACCCCAGTATTTGGAAGAACCCCAATATTTGGAAGAAAAAACTATATTGGTTGATGGTGTCTCTGATGAGCCTTTGCAGGAAGGTAAAGTGGTTTCTTCTTCTATCTTTCAGTATTTTTGGATTCAGAATCTTCTTTAATCCTCCCTGTCTTTTTGGTAGCAGAGATAGTTCCTGCACTTGAATCACAGCCTTCTAAATTGGAGGAAGAACAGGACACTGTAGCTGTTCAGAACGAACAACTTGCATTAGCAGAGCTAGTTCCTGGAGAAGAACCTTCTAAATTGGAAAAAGAAGAGGCTACTGAAACTGTTACGAATGAACAACAGAAGATTACTGGTGGAAAAATGATTTCACAACCAGAAGAAACAACAAAAAAGAGTTTTCTATCAGTTGTAAGTATAAATATTAAATACAAATTGAACATGCTTTACTTAGGAAAGTTGTATAGATTTGGCATCTCATAAAATGATATTTGTTTGCTTAATGAACGTTAAGCTTTTGAAAGAGAATTCACGTCCTATTCAAGGACCAACTGTTGTTGTGAAATTTCCAGTAAATACTGGACTGAAAGGAAATGTACCATCACAAGTACAAACAACTTCTCTATCCTTAAACCCTAATTCTATTGTCAGATCTGGAGAAGCCCCAGGTTAATATAATATTTCCTTCATCCTTGTTCAATTGTGTCTTTTGGGTTCTTAATTTTTCGCTAACCCTGCCATTGCATATGACTTCCAGTAAGTGAGAACTCAATCTATATCAAAAATTTGCCATGGAATGCTACAATTACCTTGCTTGAAGAAGAGTTTAAAAAGTATGGTTCTATAAAGCCTAGCGGGATTCAAATTAGAAGCAATAAGGTATGAGTTGAAAAACAAAACTTTCTTGTTTGTTATTGTTTTTCTTAATCTATAATGCATGACATATTATAATGCAGGAACAACACTTTTGCTATGGTTTCGTTGAGTTCCAATCATCAACTTCTATTGAGAGTGCTATAAAGGTACTTAATATTGAACTATTTGGTACCATTAGATATTTTGACTTGTCTTTATGTTCTTTACATTGATTTTTTATATTTTGTAAACAGGCATCTCCTATTGTCATCTCTGGGCGTCGCATATATGTTGAAAAGAAAAGGTTGTCTGGTTTTAGAGGTATTTCACAAAGCCTTCATTAAGTTTCTATCTATTCATATAATGTAATATAATCTTCAAATATAACTGTTTTTCTCTGCTCCTACTGATCGTTTTCTGCCATGAAAGGAAATATTCCAAATGCCGTAAAGGGATGAGGTAATCCTTATGGACGCAGTGGCTATGCCAGGGATGTATCCAGAAATTTCTAGTGTGTTTTCCAGAGCTTGAAATGTATGGAAGAAATATATGTTTTTAATTCATACTTGGTCTAATCTGAAAGCCAAGCATTTTTAATGGTGATTTGAAATTTTGAAGAATCATTTTCATTTAGTCTAACTAAATATATTTTAGTATGACTTTGTTAAAGAATTTGCATCTTGTTATTCATATATCGAATTTCAATATATATAGAATTAATGTTTGAAATATACCAAATATATAATTATTTAAAAATTTGGACTAAAATAATGTCCACATAAATTTGTTAAATTTGTACTCAGATAATATCTACATAAATTTGTTTAATATAAAATTATAGCACAAAATAACTTAAAAGAATGTAATTTTGAATTATATAAAATTTATTTTTCTAAAATGTTTGTGTTAAATTTTGTTTTACATAATCTTATATTTTAAAATAAACAATTTAAGAGAATAAAAATAGTATGTAATGGATTATATGTGATTAATTTATTTCTTTAAAAATATTTTTCTAAGTGTTAGATATTATTAGTATTATAAACAGTATTATATGATTATAAATGAGATTATTTTATGGAATAAGGGAGTGTAACATTTAGAAAAACATATTTTAAGGAGGTAATTTGAAATAGTAAACTACACTAGATGAGCATTAGATACTCAACAAAAAGATGTAGAAGGTTTTCCAAAATGTTTTCCATTATGATTATTTTTGGAAGGAGCAAGAGGAAATTATAAAGAGAAAGTGATGGGGAAATTTCTAAAGGGTCTTATTATATTAGAGAATATTTGAATCATACACTAAATATAGGAGAAAAAAAAAAAGGTTAATAAATGAAGAAGACTTAAGGAAGATTCCATTATAATGGAAGGAATGAAATTGGCCACTATATTAAGGTTAAAATTTGTAGAAAGGCCTATTATATTGAAGGTGTATTGTGGTATATATTGAATAATGGGATGAGCATGAGACATATGAAAACTAATCACTATTATTTTATACAAGAGACAACAATGAACCTTAGTATAATATTAAGCATGGAAAGCTAAGCTAGAGAAAAAGGTAGTAATAGATGAAATCTTAGTAATGGAGGGAGAATGAAGAATTTAAAAGAGAAATTACAGAATGAAGATAAATTTAATAAAAAAATCAAAAATAATTTTCCAAGTACTTAAATAAGTGTGATAGAGATAATAGATATCACTAGTTCAAAAATGTGATTTTTTTAAAGAAATGGAAGAAGACTTGTATCTAGGTTGATGTTAAAAATTAATGGGGGGGTCATTTGATGAATCTCTTTTCAAAATTGGTGTTGATGTAAATATCATTTCTAAACATATTTGGAAGAAAATATGGAATCTATAACTATATGAAACTCCATCATAGATATAGCCCTAATTGGTGACACTCCTAAAGGGACATGGAGACAAGCAAAAGTAAACCTTTAAGGGATTAGTATTTTGTTTTTGACGTAATAGGTGTGAAAATAATTTTGTAACAAAAGTATACCATTTCCACATAGCCCTTATGATTCAAAAAAATATATACAAAATTCATAATGTAAAATTATTACAAACAAACCACAAGATAACACTAAATATACCATGTGAAAATTTGGTCAAGAAAAAAATATATCCTATAAAATCACCCACATAATTGATTGTATTACAAGATCAATATTATTGTATAATTGTAGCTCCTACATTAAAGGCCTCTAAATTATCAAGAACCATAAGTTTATTCCTCATTGTGAGTAATAAAATGAGAAACATGTAGCCACATGCCTCAATCCATGCTTCATTTAATTATATATGCAACCTCCAAGAGATACTCAATCAAGACTTATACAACAATCTTAAGTTTCAATTATTTAACCTCAAAAACAATGCATGTGTTGGTGTAATTAATTATTTAATTATACTAGCATAAGTTTAACTTAGGTCTTTTATTTAATTAATTAAGTCCTAGGTTGCATTATTAGAAAATAATTAATGATGGGGTCATTACCATTTCCATGTATTTAGGAGATAAGATTCCTTCTAGAAGATGAGTTGTTTTTTCTAGAACTTATCTCAATCACTTTATCATTCCCTAGGAAGTTAGTTAGGGCTTACATATTGTCACATGATGTTTGATCAAGACACGTGGTAACATCTTAATGCATCTTGTATCTCAACTTTTCCTATATAATCAAGGCATGTACATTTGTAATCATATTCTAGATATCAATCAGATAATCTCCATTTGTATGCCCTTAGTTGCAACACTTTCCGTGTGGGTGAATTTCTTCTTGGAAAAGGTCCTCTTGAAGGCTACAACTTCAAGTACATTGTGCATCCATTATTTCAACAGCATGCACTTGATTTTATAGAATAATCTAGCATAAAACCACTAAGTGTTATTACATAAACTATGTACATTAAAACCATGACTAAAAAATTAAATATTTGTGTTTTTTCTCATAAAAAATACTTTCATAATGTAACTCCTATATTAAATATTTATCCCAACATTTGATATAATATTCAAAGTATCCTTAATATTTCTTATTCCATTTGGTACTCACATATATAAGATGAACCAAATTAAATCATGTTTTTACATTATTATGGAAGGTGTACACTAGACCTTTCCAAAAATTTCACACTTGTATAAAGTATATAAGGGATCAAAAGTAAAATTATTCAATAAGGGAACAATAAATATAACCAAAATCAACCATAAAAACATTCATGTTGCCCTTGAAGGTACCTATAATAACAACCAAAGTGACCACCATCTCAAACAATAAGCTACTCATCCTCCATTTACTAATGCATGAAGGATAATATCTTATCCAAGTTATGACACACTAATTATCACATAGAATCATGAATCCTACCTCAACTTCACATCTTAGCATAAACACCAAATCCTAGGATAATAAATAGGTATAAGTTTCTACAAAGACCTAACCAATCATTGGGATGGGTAGGGCCATTTTAGATAAGATAATTTTTGGATAAGAGTCTTGGGGTAGATCTTTTTGTCTAGTTGGGGCCCAACCTTGTGACTATAAGGCCATGAACATCTCTAGCAAGTTAGCAAACAAACAATAGGATAAGATAATCTTGGAAGATACCCTAAAGAGTAAGTATATGGATAATCTTATACCAAAGAACACATCACCCATGAAATATAAGGGCAATAGCCTCTTCAATGAGATGAACATAGTAAAATTTGATGATGATTCAAAAGTAAAATTATTCATTAAGGGAACAATAACTATGACCAAAACCTACAATACAAACATTCATGTTTTCCTTCAAGGTACCTATAATAACAACCAAGGTGACCAAGGTACTCTGTGGTTTCGGGTCCCTGTAAAACCCATTTTACCCTTTATAAAAAACAACCAAGGTGACCACAATCCCAAACAATAATCTACTCATCCTCCATATACTAATGCATGAAGGATAATATCTTATACAAAGGCTTGACACACTAATTATCTCATAGAATCATGAATCCTACATTAACTTGCCATTCTAACATAAAAACCAATTCCTAGGATAATAAATAGGTCTAAGTTTCTACCGAGAACTAACCAATAGTTGGGATGGGTAGGGCTGTTTTGGAAAAGATACTTTTTGGATAAGAACCTTAGTGTAGATCATTTTGTCTAGTTGAGGCATAACCTTGTGACTATAATGTCATAGACATCTCTAGTTAGTTAGTGAACAAAAAATAGGATAAGATAAGCCTGGAGGACACCTTAAAGAATAAGTATATGGAGAAGCTTATGCTAAAGAACACATCACCCATGACATATGAGGGAAATAACCTCTTCAATGAGATGAATGCAGTAAGATTTGATGATGATTCTTCATAATCCCCAAAGGTAGATATGAACAAGGATGTAATTTAAGACAAGATTGAGGCTATGAGTACTATGTTTTAGGGCTTGAAAATTTAAAAAAAAAAAGAAAATAGAAAAAGAAAAACAAGAAAAATATGATAACTTTGGTTAGTTTCCTTTCTAGTTTGAAGGACAATGGATAGAAAATGATGGATCTAGATGTTACTAAAGTAGAGAACTTTGACCATTTGATCAAATCCCTTGAGAGGGAGGGGAAATTTTCCCTCTTAATGTTTTCTTTAGGATGACCTATTCTTTTTTTGGATTTTAATAATTTTCTTAAATTTCTCTTATGTTTTCTAAGTGTTGTTAGAAAATTATGTAGGCCTAGTTTTATGTTTTAAAAAATATTTCCTTGAACTACTATTTTAAGTTCATGACCCTATTTTCCCAATTTTTATTATAAAAAACATGTAGTTGCTAACACATTGAACTAACCATGCCTCAAGAAAAGGTATATTCATCATTATAGATAAACCTTATAATTCAAGATCACTCACAACCCTTACACAATCAATAAAACTCAACTCAACGCCAACAATTCCAATAGATGAATATACATTTTCTTGTAGGGCTTTAATGGATGTGGATCTTGATGCTTGAAATATGACTTTGAATTGTTGACTTGATTTTGAAACCTACACCACAATGGTAGCTCCAAAAACATGTATGATGCAAGAAGACTTTGACATGATAATTGGATCTTGATTGTTGTAATAAAGCACTGATAATTCTACTCTTGAATTCTCTTGATCATCAACTTTATCTCTTGTGAAATTTCTCTCAATTATTCTCTTGAATTGCTCTTGAAAATTTTCTAGGTGAAACTTAGAAAATAACCTTGTATTTATAGGTATGTATCCTTAATTTCCTGAAATTCAAATATTACAAACCAACATTGAAATATGTATTCAAGGACCTTAAAATACCATGAAAAACATATATTAAATTTAGGTTTAGAGGCCTAGGAAGGACCCATTCGCCCATGGGCGAATGGGTCCTAGGTCCCTATTCCTAGAACACACATTGCTCAAGGTAAAGTGTTATGTGTTGGCATTAATTATTATCAGGTTTCCCCTTTGGAAAATATAATTTATTTGGCTTATAGATGTAAATTAGGGCTTATTAAGGAATAATTAAGTCCAATTTAATCAAGAGGGCCCAAACAAAGTGTGAAAATGTAGAGTACATTTTTTTACACTATTTAGTTCCCACTTTACTGAGAGGATGACCTTGTGTTAAACTCACACTAAAGTAGACACATATGCACCAAGAGGGGGTCCAAGTGTACAAATGTTAGTGAGATAGGATAACAAAGATCATGAGGTACAATCCTCTGTGATCATTGTCTCCATGAAAACCAAATATGTATGAAGGATATATAAATAAATAGACAAGAGGGCACACAAACATACAACAAGTCACAAAGACCAAAAAGAATGAAAAGAAATGAAAAAGGTGGATCAAGCTCTTATTTTTTGTCCAAATTACGTGACTTTCCAGCTATTTTTCCGTGTATTGCTTACAAGTGAAACCTATTATCCACTATGTAAAGCAATAAATGCACCACCTACGTTTAGTGGAAATCGACGTCTAATTAGGTGAGCCTCAAAGAGTTCTCTCCAATGAGAGTCTTGTCAGTTCCCATTTAATAACTACACCAGCCATACCTCTGATAACTTCGATAATATGTGCCAAAAGTGAACTTAGAGTTTGGGCCAGAAAAGCGTCGCTACAACAGGAAAATATGTCTTGAAAAGAAGGTGTTATGCTTGTGGCCATGAAAAAGGTTGTAACTTTGAGCTTCACAAGGCTAGCAAGCTATATTATGCTAAGCACTTATGAATAAAATACAAATAGGATATTCAAAGTGGTTTGTATTAGTTCATGTAAGGTCTCTTAGGGAGCATTGCGCCTAATGTATCTAGGATAGGACTAGTTGAGGATAAAGGATTCACAACTTAGGGAATGAAATGCAGAAATCACTCTACTAAGAGGGAATGTTCGACTTGAAAGGTTGCAGAATTGAAGGACATCAAACCTGTATTAGATATTTCAGGAAGAATATTATTACTGCATGAAGTAAGAAAAATGCGACCAGGAACAGAAGTTATAGAGAAAATAATAATGCTAATAGGACCACCTAAAGAAATTAAATGTTATGATGTGGAGAAATTACTAAAGTAGAAAATTATAAATGCTAAATAAATACATATATAGCATTGAAAGTCTTATGTCAAACATATGTTTCAAAATGAAGCTACCATGAAAAAGGGGTTTCAAATGAAATCCCAACACACAAGGGATCCAAGTTTGGGGGTCGGTATAGTATGCCCTACTATAATGATTATAGAGTTTAGAACCATCATTTTCAAATACTGTGAGAATTAAGAATGACACAAAAGAGAGAAAACAAAAAACATCAGTCAAGATGGTGAGACCAAATGTTCTCAACTCACATCATCCCCAAAAGTAAATGACAATACAAAAGAAAAGATAAAGGTTTATGACATATAGAAGAATGTAGGTACAAATAGAGGAATGAACATAAAGACATGTCAAAAAGAACGACACAAGGGATCACATTACACACATGTAATCACATATAAATAACATGAAAAAGAAAATAAAAGACTAGTAAGGTACATACAAGTCAACCTATAGAAAGTCATCCCAACTTGTTCATCATATGAAAAGGTGGAATTGCCAAAGGGACAAATGACAAGTGTTGTAATTAGAAGATTTCACCAAAACGGCACAAGAGTCACTTTAGAGATCACCACAGAAGAGGAAAATAATGAATTCAGATAATTATGCACTTCTTCATCAATCTTAGTTTATTCTCATCATCATCATCCAATTTAATCACAATAGAAGGTCTAATGATAATATCCATGGAAGGTACTTGTTCTTGTTGTGGTCAAGATATAGGATTTTCTTGTTGCAATGAAGGTGGAGGATGATCATGCATTTCCTGAGTTGTTGTTTGATTTTTAGTTGTTGGTTCATGTTTTTCTTGTAACTGATGAGCAATAGCATGATGTATACGCCTACACTTTCTAGCATTTCGGTTTCTTTTTACGATTGTGTAGGAGCGAGCTTAAAAACCATAGGTTTCTTTTCTTCCCACAAGGGAGGAATGGAAGAAACCATGTGAGGTTGTTCAACCACTTTCTCTTTAACTTTGTAAACTTGTTTGATTTTAGGAGGAAAAACTAGACTTGTGTGGCTATCTTGTGGTCTCTTATAAGAAATAGGTGAAGGATTTGTTATGGTTTGGTCTTGGTTACTTGGAAGAGTTTTTGGTTCTATGAACCAGTGATCTTAGCCTAATCTAAAAGATGCAAAACAAGATGCAAAAAGAAAGGAAAAGAACACTAACACCTTGAGATTAGGCCTAGTTGAACTCAAAAAACAAAGAAAGATAACCAAAAGCATATTTTTACCTTGTCTTGAGTTGATGCTTGGTTGGCCCTTGATAGTTGATAATGTGTATGCTCCTTTGATGGAAAAATGGATGAAAGTGGATTCAAAATGATGAGGGTTTGATGAGGATTCAAATGGTGGATGTGGGTAG
The DNA here is from genome assembly GCA_007258455.2 of Sequoia sempervirens. Taxonomy (NCBI): domain Eukaryota; kingdom Viridiplantae; phylum Streptophyta; class Pinopsida; order Cupressales; family Cupressaceae; genus Sequoia; species Sequoia sempervirens. Next base: position 13,314 of record VDFB02220280.1, read on the forward strand.
TTGAGAAGATGAACCAAATGGATGGAATGAAAGCTTGAATGAACAAAAATGGTGGATGAAGGTTATGCAAGTAATGGAAAGATTGAGAGTTGAAGTTGGTTGAATGAGAATGCATTGTTGAATAAAAGAAAATATTTCATTTTATGGAGAGAATCCCTAGAAAGATGGACGGTTGAGATCCTGCCACCATGGGTAAGATGTAGGGTTGTGGTGTGTTGAGGACTCACAAGCCCTCACATCTTGCCATGTGGCAGATGATCTATCACAAGGACACATGATAAGGAAGGTGACATGTGATGGGAAGGTACTTGTAAGTACCTTGGAAAAGGGGACATGATGTGACCTCTCAATGATCACATGGGGAAGAGGAGAGTCTTGGTTGAGTAAAAGTGACTTTAAAATTCACATGATTGGGGATATCTTAAGGATAAGACAAGGTTGCCAAAAAGGTAGGTGAGAAGTACCCTGGATAAGACAAGGTGCTTAAAAAGGTAAGTACTTACCCACATGTGAGTGATGTGACAAGTCAAAGGCTCTAGAAGACCTTGGAACATGTGATTGATGTGACAAGTCAAAGGTTCTAGAACTTTGCATGGGAATAAGGAGAGTCTTGGAAGGATAAAAAGGAATTAAAATTTCCTTGGCAGATGGGGAGAGTTGACCAAGGTGCTGATTAGACTAGATAATCAGTGGTTAGAAGACAGTTAGGGGTAAATGAGGATTAGAAGCCAACTTGAAAAATTTGGAGGATGTGACACATCCTAATCAAGGATTAGGCATGTGCATATCCCTAATGATGAGATTAGAAGGTTGATTAAGATTAAGAAAATGATGTGATATGTGAGGAATTAAATAAATGTCATATTTATTTAATTCATTTGATGAAAGGGGGATTCAAGAGTAAGGTATTTAATTTTTAACTAAATACCTTATGGATTTGGTATAATTAAGGGTATTAATTAGATAATAGTAGTATTACCTAATTAATGCAAACAAGAGGATGTTTAGATGAAAAGAGATATGTTTGGAAAAATGTGAGTGTCCAAATTTAAGTGTCCACATTTTTCCCCTCTTTGATATGGTGTTATGAAGTAGCATCATTTCAAAGAAGATTAAAAGATAGAACCAAGAAGGAGATGGTTAGATTGGAAAAGATGCCCCAGTCATCAAAGGAGTGACTAGGAAGAAATATGATGGGAGTGAAGATGAAGATTAGGGATTGAGGATACCTCCTCGAGAGGACATGTGGGTTCAAGATAACACAAATGTGCTCTCAAAATGGATGAGGTGATGTGAGAGTAGATGGGGAAGATGAGGAAAAGTGATGGATAGAGAGAGGATGATAAGCGATAGGAGAAAATCACTTGCACAAAGGGATTTAAGGATAGAGGTGATGTCAATGAGGGAATGATATATCTCGAAACAACACGAGGATAGGGAAAGATACATCCCAATGATGATGATGATAATGATGGTGATGGTTGGATCAAGGCTTGTAGCAAGGCTGGGAACAAAACCAAGGATTTGATTAGATGATTTGTGCTAGATTGAATTAGGATTGGATGGAGGTGTGAGGGGATGAAAAGAATAAAAATAATGGAGGAAAAGATGCTTAGAA
>VDFB02220281.1:0-13889 GCA_007258455.2 Sequoia sempervirens
TGGTATTCCATCAACCATTGTCACTAACAATGGTCAACCATTTAAGAACCAAGTTGTCTGTGAGGTTTCCCAAAAAATTCACATCCAACACCATTTCTCCACCCCTATTATCCACAAAGTAATGATCAGGTGGAGGCATCAAATAAAACCATATTTAAAATTCAAACAAATACTATCAATGAAACTGGTCGTGGCTGGCATATCCACCTTAACCCCACCTTATAGGCCTATCGAACCATCATTTTCATACCCATAGGAGCCACTCCATATTCCCTAGCCTTTGGAGCTGAAGTAATTTTTCCTATTCAAGTCAAGCTCTTGTCACTCAAAGTTTCTCTACAACATGTCATCAATGATGAAGAATATAGAGTTTCTAGACTACATGACTTGGAATTGCTAGATGAAAGGTGTCTCAATGTACTCAATTTTCTATAGGTTTATCAAAACCACCTTCATCACAACTATAATAAGAAAGTTATCTCATGTAAGTTCATGATAGGAGACTTGGTACTTAAGGAAAATAAAAAGAACGAACAATATTGTGAGAAGAAAGGGAAATTTGAACATAACTGGCTAAGACCCTTCATTATCACAATAGCTTATGGATTAGGAGCGTACCAACTTGCCACACCTAAAGGAGAATCACTAGATGAGCCTATCAATAGCAGACACCTAAAGAAATTCTTTGCAAGTGACACATCCCCAACAAGAACAACTATTGAGAATCAATTTGAATTTTTTGTTAATTTATTTGAATGCTCAATATTTTGTGATTTTATCCATTGTTTTTTCTTGTGATCCCCCTTTTCATGATGTTGAGTTTGTTTTCTATTATCCTTGGTTTCTATAAAAATTATTTAAAGCATGTGTCAAAGGTTTTAGAGGTTCAAGAACTTATTGAACCTCTGATAAGGCATGATGTTGTTCAAAAAATCTAACAAGTTCATGAAAAAGTAGTTAAGTATAATGCAATTGTCAACTAAGTTTAATGGTGGGAAGAATCATTGACAATATTCAATGGAAGTCTATGGTTATTTGTAACAATGGTTCCACAATTTTGTTAACCTATTGAATGATAGGGTTCAAGTAGAGCCAAAAGATCAAACCAATTTAAAGGGGGAAATTTTAACAATGCTAAAAATACTGAAGGAAAAAGGGAGTCGAATTTTCTATCAACACAACCATTGTTTTTATATGCTTCAATTTTTATCAACCCATGAATTTCGTAGGTTCCCTCATCTACCATTGTCCTTAAGGATATGGGTCATTTGGTTTTGAGCGAGATCCATCTTTTTCCCTCAATTCCAATGCTTCAAATAGTGCCCATGTTTGTTTCCCAACCACCATCAGCTTCTCATGGGTGTTTGAGTGCTAAATGTTTTGGTATTATATAAATTTCATGCACTTTATTCATTTAGGAGGTTGGTCATTCACCATTTTTAGATGTTGTAGGTGTTAGAACCTTCTAGGGATACAAATTTTGTTAGTCTTGTCCATCCATTTTAAACATTAGTTTTATGATTCTCATGGGATTTGTAATTACTGGGTGATATCAATGCATGGGTGTCTCCATGAACACCTGTAGATCTTCAAGGAACTCTTCAAGTAACTGGGGTTTCGCTTGCCACATTTAGTGGTATCAATGTAATGCATATCTAATTAATGTAAAAATATAGTTTAATTCATTTTTATGTTTTATATATATATATATTTGGTATATGTAAATGCATGACTTGTCATCCCTTATTTTTCTAATTTATTGCTTCTTTTGGTAAACTGTGGACTTTATACCTATTGAATAGGATCTTATCTTGAAAATATTTGACCAACCACACTCTTTAAATGGAAAAATATTCAACTTATAGATTATATTCAGTTTAGATTATGCATGCTTTTCATGATTCATTATTACGAACCAAGGAATAACTTCAAGTAACTCCAAATAGCCAAATCATTAGAGAACCATGTCATGCATGTTTACAACTTGCCATTGTGTATAAAATATGAAATGTAAATATTAATAGGAATTATAATTTTGTTATCTTTTAGTGCATGTGCAAGGTGTTAAATCAACTATATAAGAGGTTTCATGCAACTTGTTTATCTTCACTTAGTGACAAGTGTGTGTTGGGTATACCCATTAATTATTACAATCATGTCATATTTTAATTGATTTAAACATCTATCAATGATAGTTCTATGAATACCCTCCTAAGTCTAAATTGAGCTCAAAGTGTAGGAGAGAGTACCCACTCTTATTAATTGTCCTTTAAGCTTCCTCATTTTTTTGACACATCCCTATTTTTCCCTTGTAAAGGCAACCCCTAAGGTGGAATTGAGTTACAGGATTGTGGATTAATGATTTTGGGACCCAATAAGTAATACCTAAGTCAATTAATATTGTTTCAAAAATTTAACTATATGGAAGGTTTGTGGAGTAATAATTTACTTGAAAGTGTGTTGGTGTTTAAATTAGCACCTCTGGAGTGTTGATTGTAAACATTCAACTATTACAAATGTTTTGCAACACTTCTTCGTTATTTAAAGAGGAGAAGTCCCTCTTTGCTGTTGTAACGCGTAAGAGAGGGTAGAGTATACTTAAGGTTCCTATCTTTTTGTACTCAACGGTAGGACACAAAGGTGCACAAACACAATGCGTCGTAGCTAAGCTTTTTCTCTGGTTTTGACAGATCTTAACTACGACTATTCTAGCTTTTAATCTATCCTATATCCTAAAGGTAAACAGAGCATGAGGGCGTAGGAGCAGGAATGGATTGGTTGGATCATTTGAATCTATTGTCTCCTTAGACTATGGTCGAGGCTCTGAACTCTCGGATATACGTTGGGATAAGGTTTTATACAAGTAAACACTCTTCACGATAAGTTGGATCTGAGACCTGCCAAGGAGGAGGAACCCCTATCTGAGGTATGGGCTAGGAAACGACTTACAAGAAACAACAAATTACAATGTCTTGGCCGACAAACTTGCTAAGGAAGAGGAACCCCTATCCAAAGTATAGGTTGAAGGACAATCCATTAGACAACAAATGACAACTGTTAATACTAGATATCCAAGGAGGAGGAACCCCTATTCGAGGAGAGAAATGAAACAACAAGCTATTTAAACACAAAGACGTTATGAAAGAACTCAAATCCTTAAATCAAATTGCATGTGCCTTTTGATTTCTTTTCTTCAAGCTTTCTGAATGAATTAAAAAGATTGGGATAGCAAAGGCACATAATCACGCACACTTATGATCAACCAATGAACTCTCATCCAAGAGTGAACAAAATATTGCTTTCAAAGTTGTTGACAATGGCACAACAATTTTTTCATAGCAGTAAAGGTTAAACAAATAATGAGCCCAAGGAAACATTTATAGAACTCAAAGAATTTGGGCGGCGAAATCTCCTTGAGTTAACAATGAGTTCTTGCCGATAGAATTGGCAAGATTTGTTCACAAAGGAGACAAAAGCGATTAGCGAAATCTGCCCGATTAGCAGAAACTAAACAAAGAGTCAACTGGAAATTAATTCAGTTGACTAAAACTAAACTAAAGGTGAACTTTAATACAAAATATCCCTCCAAAATAGACATCCACGTTTAGTGGAGATCTGAGATCCACAAGTTATGGAAGTTAATTAGACATCCTTAATCAATGGGATTTGACAACGCATGATTTGTGGGATGTGGAGTTAACTTGGAAAGGGGCATCAAGTTAACTCCAATTACATTTAATGTCCTCTTGAGTTGACTTGGAATGAGGCATCAAGTCAACTTCAAGTATCATAAATGCCAATTGGAGGGTAGGAATTCCTTCTTGGTGCCTTTACAACTCACCATTAGTCAACAGTGTTTCTATCCATTCGTTGACTTCTTCAACTTTGGGGGAGTTAATGCTTTGCAAAATGATAACATGGCACTTGAGCATTACCTCGCCCGTCGTGAGCTGATGCTAGAAGTCTATACACTGAGAAGCTACCTCATCAAAATTGGTTGACAATGCTGCCACCTTGGCCAACTTGCAACCATCTAGATCATCAAGGAAGGTGTTGTGGATGACACCTTTGAACTGATTTTGTACAGTAACCATCTTGATGTATTCTCCTCCCGCACATTGATATTCTATGCGAGGAAAGGATATTATCAATGTTCTTGCGAAGTTGATAACATTGGCGACCACCCATTGATAGTCAATCAATTCTACTGAATGGGAATCATAGGCTTTCACCTTGTACGCCAGCTGTTCTTTCCAAGCAAAGAGATGTTGCTTGTTTTCCTCTGAGTAGACTGATTGATATGCCAATTGCAAGTCTAAAATTGTGGTCTCATCTTCTGGCCTCTTCTCTACAATTCTTTGTTATGATTGTTGAATCTCTGCATAAAGTCCATGTGCTCTATCCCATAACTGGTAAAGATTTTCCAATATGCATCGCCCTTTGAGAACAAACTCCTCGACTTGATCTCTCAAGTGTTTTTTGTATGTTATTAGTTGTTGATGATTCTACTCTGTGGAAAGATCCAGCAATTTTGTGGTAAGGCTGAGATGTTTGGGGTGCCATGCATCAAGCTGGAAATGTACAACCTCAATTGTTGGCTCTCAGCCTTCAAGGATGCTTTGTCTTTTCCATCCTTGGCCATCCTTTTTTGTGCACTCACCAAGGAAATTTCAAGAAGGTCTGCCTCCACCTATTTTGTGGTCTTTCTAAGGTTAAGTTTAGACAATGTGAAGTCTTCCACTTGTACCTCATGTATGCTTTTATCTTCTGGTGGGGAAGCAGTCTCTATGATGAGCTCACAACCTGCATTCCTCTCTACGTGAACTTGCTTCTTCAATATCTTCGTCGGCATGTCTTGTGGGACATGGTCGAATTCAATGAAGTCAAGTTCATAAGAGGGTCTTTCCCTCTTCCTACCTAGGAAACCCTCAAGCCAAATAGAATCTCCGCTAGCTTTGCTAGAAGGAGGAATATGGGGCCTTTGAATGCTCGATGTGTGAGACTATGCTGGAGTGACGTCTCTCAGTGGTGAGTCCAAGTTGATGGGGACTTGTGACTATTGTGACGGTGGTGATGTAGGTAGTTTTGTTTCTATTACAGGCATCGTTTCTGTTGTTGGCTCTCAGGCAGCTGTTGCTTCTTCAACAATTATTTCTATTACTGGCTCTGAGGCAGCAATACCCATGACTATTTTGGGATTGTATGTGGCTGTCTCCACATGTGTCCCTTGTGTTCTTGGCCTTGTATGCTTTGACATCCTCATCCCTTGGGAAGGATTGCACCATTGCTTCTGCCTGGGCTTCTTTCTTGATGTGGAAGGTAGTGTAGACTGAACCTGTGGAGGCTCTGTTCTGGGAGGTAGCACTTTCCTTGTCTTCTTGCTCTCGAGATAGAGTTGACTATTTCTTACCACTCTACTCATCCTCTCCTCTATAGATGGGTTATCCTTTGCGTACCAATCCACTTTTGGGAGTGGTTGTGAGTCAACTGAATCTATGAAGAATGAGGGGAGAATGACTTCCCCTTCATCGTCTAATAAGCCCTTGATGTCTTTTGACATAAAGTCAACAATTTGTGAGAGCCTGAACCTACTATAGTTCCTTCTTCACACTTCATACTCATCATCACAATTGAACTAATAATCTTCTATAGAAGATTTATGTGATGAGTGTTGCTCAAGATGTGCCACATAGAGACCTCAGGGATCATATGACCTTCTCTCAATGAGGTATTTGAGATTATGCCTCACTATTTCTTGGCTCAGATCAATTTGGCATCAGTCGCCAACCTGGATCTATAGAGTCCCATCTCAATGGGAAAGTTCACAATCGTCTTCTTCTTTAAGTGCAAGTGAATGTGAACTTCAGATAATTTCCTTAGGAATTTCATGAAGACTACCCTATCTGAAGGGTATCGTGGCATCATGGTGGGGTGACCAATGTAGCCATACACACGTATGTAGGAGAATGTAGGGAATTGGATAAACCAATCCGCCCAATCTGCCATTGCATCTCTGGTTGTTTGTGAAATACGTACACGCATCTCATGGCCTAGATCTCGTACGGTGTGCATGACGAAGTGATCACTTGTTCTTTTGAAGTGTCGCTCTGCTTGAGTAAACTCAAGACATGTAAAGTGTTCATGAACCTTCTACACACCTAAGGTTCCCACATTGTTTACAATGTCTAAACTCAGCGGAATGCAATGAATTATACGGTGAAACACATGTGAAATAACCTATGAGCTTTTAGAAACACGGTAAATACTGTTGGTGGGCGATATCAGCGGTCAGTGGCCCAATCTTAATGTTCCCTCTTCTTTGATGATTTTTGCAATGGCATAATACATCCCGCGAGATAAGATTGATTGCCATCCTCTTGTCCACCCGATTCTATTGGTAGAGTGATTAACACTACATACTCATCTTTACATTCTCCTCACCCAACCAGGCAGAGTTAGCCTTTTTCACTTTCAACCATTTTTTTGGAAATATTCCTTAGCAGCATTTTCTTTTGTTTGCTTTTGCTTCATGTGGCATTCTATCAGCGAGCCGAGCCCACTGCATTTTGGGGCATGGGGGAATATCAAAACACTTTTCAATGTCCTTGGGCTTTAAACTGCAGATTATCCTCCCATCTATTGACCTGATTTCTCTCGTCGTAGGATTGTAATGCTTAATACAAACAATTACAAGCTCCACGCCTACGTAATGATGGGGATGGGCGTAGCTTGAAACAACGGACTCATCTATCGTGTTTTGCAATGTGGTCGGTTAAATGCCCTCGAGTCTTCCTAGATCAAAACCCACTTCGGGCTTGCCGAATACAAGTTTGTGTAAGTCATTTCCAGGGTAATCGCTAATTTTGAGCCATTTGTCTTGTAATTTTATCACAATCGGTGAATCTGGGAATAACTTAAAAGATTATTTGCACCTTGACCCTACTCTAATAAATATTTAAAACCCTTAGAAAATAAGCCTAAAATATTTTGAGAAAATCTAGCACATAGGTTTTATTCGTGCTTCAATGCTAAACAAACCCAATTCCTCGAAATTTTGATTATGAAACTTTTTCAAATCCCCAAAAATAGGGGCAGCAAATTTGCTAATTCTGGAAAATCTGACAAGATGGGTTTTACTGGAAAATTATTATGAGTCTGCCAAGTTGATCAAATCTGTGGTAGCTTGCTAATTTGTGTGACATGCAAGAATACCTATTTCAAGAAAAGAGGAAGTAGACAGAAGATGGATTGGAAGTTTTTAATCTAACTCCCTAAGAAAATTTGTCTCTGAATCTAGCCTCTGATTAGAAATCTTCTTCTGCCTCTGATCTTCAAGAAATATCAAAAGAATGTTCCAAGAGCGGATTCCGATCAAAATAGCATCGCAAAGCCCATTTATTTCTTGATACCAACACACCAAAATAATAAGTGGGCCATACCTAATAGACTCAAGCCTGAAACCCTCAAGTTTGGGAGCCTAACTCATGATCTAAAGCTGATTTGGCTTGATCTGAAGTTCAAAAAGGTGATTTCCACTGATTGTGGAGTGAGTTAGCCAAGTTTGCCTCAAAATATCTTAACTTTAAGTCAACAAACTTGCCTTTGACCAGCGCATCCGCGCGGCTTTAGGAGTGCTTTTATCATTTTTCTACGTTGGTAGGCCTCTATTTGATCTTCATTCGGATTGACCCGGATGATCTTTGAGGCGGTGGCCGGATTCACTGAGTAGCTGGATCCAAGCTAAAGAGATGTGCCTGGGAGGCATTAGGCCAAAAATTTGAGTTTATAACCCTAAAAAGAAGGGCACCTTTCTCAAGAAAGGGCGCTTTCTCTTTGCCTTGGTCATTTTTGATAATTGTTCTTTCAATCTCTTCATCCTGACCTCTTGTGCTTCAATTGAGTGCTGTTAGGTAGAAGAATCCGGATGTTCGTTTGATGTCTCGCCGATTAAACGGCTTTTTGCTCCTCGAGAGGGATGGTGGGTTTGGTTGCAAAGTAATTAAGGGTCATTTAATGCAAGGGAACCCCTCATTGAAAAGGGCGCTTTTTCCTTCTTGTTTAGTGATTTTCATCCTGAAAGATGCTCCGGTTTGATCCATATTATCTGGTGATTAACTTGTCAAATGCTCTTGCTTGCAGTTACATTGTTGAGATTAACCCAAATTGAGAAAATTGTCTTGGGAGGCATACTGACATTTGATAGTATTTGGAGGTTCAAAAAGGAGGGCACCTTTCCTTGGAAAGGGCACCTTTTCCTCCTTGATCATCATTTCGACAACCATTTCTGATGTCTTCGCCAACTGCCTCTTTTTCATTACGTTAACGGCATGCGCCGTCCACGGTTGATCGCTGTTGTTTCATTATTCGATCCAATAGGAGAGCGTCGAGGGATGACTACCTTGGATGATTCAATAGGTTGTATTTGGCCCTTGATAATCAAGGGCACCCCTCTCTGAAAAAGGCTCTTTTTTGCATCATGAACTGATTTCTCCTTTGTAACGTTTCTAGAGTTAGTCAAATTTTGATCTTTTTCAGTTTCAAAAATATCGTCCATCGAAGATCACCATTTTGGACCTTTTTCGCCATGGTTGCATCATTGAAGCTTTTGAAGCTTAGCTTTCAGCACCTAGTACTGGTCAATCTACCATTAATGGTTGTGAAGCTCCTAACTTTGTTCCTAAAAAACATAAATAGACCCACCAGAGTAAAATGTGTCTTTTGTTGATTCTGGCTTGACTAATGTGATCGTGAAGTCATTTAATCCTATCAAAATCATTTTCAATCATTTCTGTGAAGGTCCTATTTTTAGAGTTTCCCTTAAAATAGGGGCATAAAACCCTAATTTTCAATTTTTAAGAATTTTACACATGTGTTCCTTGATAGAAACCCACAAAGCCCCTAGTTTGGTTTGACCTAAAATAGACTTTTGACGACATTTTAACATGATTTAGCTCATTTTATACATAATGCCAAAAAATTATTTTGGGTACAACAAAGTGCATGGAAAGAAATAATTTATTTTATATTTTAGTTTCATTTGTCTCCTCATCAACCTCTACTAACAATTCTTCATCCATTTCTTCTTCATTGGAAACTTCAATGTAGAATATTAACTTTCTTCATGCTTATGTCCTCAACTATACTTGATATCACAAATAAACCATAACCTTTTTCCTTCTATTCAACTTGTTGAAGAATCAATCTAGTAGGTTGAGGAAATTATTGTGTAGGAGTAATCCTCTCTTATACTTGTGAATTATTGTACCTTTTGGTGACTAGTGATCTCTTGTCTAATCTATGTGTCATGATAATAGCCTTTTCTATGGAGCTTGGATTAAACTTGCACGACTCATGTTGGATTTGATACTTGAGATTAAACTTGCACAACTCCTGTTAGATTTGATACTTGAGCCCTCCCATTTAAATAAGTCATTCAAAATTTAGTCTCTAATTGTTGAATATAATCCTTGAAAATTTCTATTTGGTGTATTTTTTCTAATTGGTTGAAGTAGTTCTCTATCATGCTATCACAATAGTGTGAATATAATTTATTAGTAAAAAATAACCAACTGACATTAAGAACCTTCTTCTTTTGAGCACAAAGCTATTGATACCAAATAAATTGCTCTAGATCTAAGTATATAAACTCCATTACCACCTTTTTCCCATGTTAGATTTGATGTAAATAAAAAAACTCTCCATTTGGTTGATCCAGGTGAGTGGATCCTTCTCATCAAACTTACACATTTCCACTTTTGGAATTCTTTTGGAATTAGGCTATGTAGTCCTAAATGGGTACCTAGTGAAGGAAATGGATATGATATATCTGGGATTTCATTGGGTTATGTATTAGTTTTTGGTGATTGATTTGGTGGATTTAGTTTCAAGCTCAATAATTGATCAATTCTTTTCCCAATCTTATCTAATTAGTGTTTGATGTTTGGTTGTATCAACCTAGAGATTGTATGCACTATACTTGTGTTGGCTTACTTTATAGCTTTTCAAAGAAAACATTATAATGAAATATCCTCAATGCCCATGTTTGGCCCCACATCCTCTTTGTTAGGAGTTGTTCCTTATGTGTACAAATTATTTCCTCGATGTCTAGTTTGTGGCCTTCTCATAATGTGGAAAATTATTTTGTAATAAATTGCACAAAATAAATCCAAATCAGATAAAATAGTTACTATAACCTTACTTTAGCGTAGATCTCACATTATTAAAAAAAATTCTTAGAAATTTGATGGCTTGCAACCTTGGGAATGAATTTTGTGAAAACAATAATTTCATAGAAAATCCTTCAAAATTTCTTCAAATGATCTCAAATATGAAATGGATTAGCTTCAATATGTCTTTGATAAACCTTTCTAATTTTAGAAAAAAATTGTGAAGGTGAAGGAGATATGTACTTCACAATTTGACCTCCTAAATAAAAAAAATTCTTGTTTCTTGCCTTCTAGATGTTAACACCATGATCTAATACCACTTGTAATAAAACAACTTGCACAATATAAATAAACAACAATAAATACTTGGAGATATAATATGAATACTCACAAGTACTTGATAATAGTAAGCCACTTCGAGGGGGAAAATCTCTAAAATTATTCAACAAGATATACAATTCAAAATAGAGTTTGATTAACTACTACTCACTACCTCCTATATATATTATGCTTATATACTTGGATGTCATCCAAGCTAGCAAACTACCTATATAAGACTATATTAATGATTATATAACCTAATTAAGAGTTATAATGTTAACAAGGATTGTTCTGGAAATGTCAAGTATGACCAGTAGATACAGGGGATGAAATGTGCATTTTTGTCCAGAGTTTGTAGAGACTGTTTTGTGCAAAAGTTGAATACATAAATGTGAAAGATTCATCAAAACATGATATACAAATTTTTCTCAACATGGAAATAGGAAATAGATCTCGGGGTTTAGTGGCTTCCAAAGCTCTATGATCAAACCAATAAGGAATTATAGCTACCTCTTGACCAATGTAATGCTCTTAAGCATTACCTCACCTTTCTAAAATATATTAAATAATGATCTACATATATACAAGTTGCAAGGAGGGCTCATGATAACATTAAAATATACATCAAACACATGGGGATTGTCTCATACACAATATGGATCACTTTTAGTCCATAAAAGGGAAAGCTATTGTTGACAAGGAAAGATAGATTATATTCCTCCTTGAAGATGGTATTTGAATATAACAAACATGAGGCTTCCAAGTGACCTAATGATTGTTGATGACAACTAGCATGAGTTATCATAGCAACAATATTGGCAACACCCAAAATATTTGAAGGTAACAAGCATGTGCTAGAAATTCTTGTCTTCTCAAGGATCTATTCATAGCATCATGTTGGAAATATCATATTCTCAACATCACACCCTTATTCCTTCTATTCGTGAGTCAACCCCTCTTGGGCACATTCATACTTTTAATGGATGTGATTCAATACACTCTTGCCTCCTATACATATGACAATCCTACACATGTTGAGATAATCTACAAGCCAATGTTGAATTTTTAACAATTCATAGACACCATTTGAAGCATATAAAAAGAGTTGCCATTCTTTTTTAAATATACACAAAGGGTAAAATAGCTCAAAGGCTAGAGCTCAATTAATGGATGTCATAACATTCATTTTTAACAAGAATGAACATAAAATAAAGTAGAAGTATTTACCATTTCTGCACACACTTATGAAGGAAGAAGAATACTATTTAAATCAAGAAGTAGATTTAACAAGAAGAAATAACACGAATAAAATAAGATCTAACCTTTTTCAAAGCTTAAAATCCCAAAGAGTTGTAGCAAGATGATCTCCACTCTATCCAATATTTTTCAAAAATCTAAGAACACTTTCTAGCTTTCAATGCTTTACAAATCCAAAAGCCTATGTTTTTTTCACATCCTCTTCTCAAGATTTTAAAATTCCATTATTAATATGCAATACTGAATTAATATAGAGACAACCTTTATTCTCAACCCTTCCTTTTAGTTAAATAACTTGACTCTAGTTTACATAGCTTTGCTCAATCAATTGTTAGCATGTGTCCATTCTCTCAAGGGAAAGCAAAAGCCCATAAACCACATTTTGAATTTTAAGGAAACTTTAATTTTTTAAATAATTTTAAATATAAACATATTTTTCCACTCCAACATATCTTCTCTAAATCAAATCCAAAATCACATGAAACACAAATCCATATTCAACTCTAAATTTGCAATTCCAAATGCAAATGATATGATATTTTAAAATTGGTGACTAATAATGTTTAAAATATCATCATCGACTTCTAAAGATTTTTAGATGATGTTGGTCTCAAAAATGACAACCCTATAATCAAATTGCACTAAAATGACATGAAGTTAACCTTTTAGATGCCCAAAAGATACCATTTATATACAAATCAATCCAAATGCTTTTGCAAACATTTTTAAAAAGTAAAAGCATAAATAATTAGTAAATATTTCTAAATACTCAAAGCATTAAACATGGTGCATAATATTTATGAGCTATTAGCAAAGTTATCTAGGGTTTTTTAAGGCTTAGATATATGACTATACTAATATGTACATAAATACATCTTAATCATCTTACAAGTGGATTAAGATAGTGAAAACTCATCCATAGTAATTCTTTTATTAACTCATGTTCACTTATTCTTGTTTATTGTGTACTCATTGGATACATCGAATTGATTGAACAATAATAAATAAAACAAGAATAATAAAAATTAAAGAGAAACATACACGAACCATATGTTTGGAACATCTAAAATCTTATGATTAAATTATTATATAAAATAAAAAATCATATAATCTTATATATAAAGACCATCAAAATTAATCATAATAACATTTTAATATAATAAAAATATATATATAAGACTTACAAATTTTTGTGTCATATATTTTACTTGGAAATTAAAATAGATAAAGTGGAAATCAATTCTTAAAAAATAAAAATAAATAAATAGTTCTAAATTTACTACCAACTTTTGCCTTACCAATACATTAATCATTATTTTAAAGAAAAGTAGTCAAAGTGAATCCAAAATTAAGGGAAAGTTTGCAATGTAAAGCAAGAGCGTATGTATTTTTTCTCGTCTACGAGAATCTATCCTAGATTTAATAATATGTTTGTGTTCACCCACTATTTGTGACCGCTGATGACAAGCATATATGAACAAAGTTTGTTTCATTGGAAGTTCCGACGGAGTAGACTGCTCCAACGATGTTCCATTCTTGGTAAATCCTAACGAAACGTTACCATCTCCGTCGGTGAATGTGGCCTGCGCTTTTCACTGCTCCCTTGAGCATTGGGATGGGATCGCTTCAATTTACGGTGGAGAGTGAGAGGGAGATTGAAATGGCAAGTGGGATTGAAATTGAGGTTAAGATTAAGCAGCTTACGTGCACCATTTCGCCAAGGAAATTAGAAAACTCTGAGGTGACATACAAATCCATTTCAGTGCCGTGTATTTAGCAAATTGGAAGTCGACAAATGCATTTTATAATGTGCTGGATAGTTTTTTGTGGAGGATAGAGATTCGTCTACCGTGGCAATTGCGTCTCTACTTCAATGTTTTGAATCTGGAATGCTATTAATACCCAACCCCAACATGCGCACTCTGATATAACCCAAGAGTGCATAGCATTCAGATTGCGCGTATATTCATTGAGGGTGAGCCATGACAAAAGAGCTGGCGCAGGTTAGGGCAGGGGCAGTGACATAGTTAGCATTTATGTGTAAGCAGTAAGAATTGAGGCTTCTAACGACGTGTGTGCATTGCAGGAGGGGGAGCAGAATGAGGAGAAGTGCCAAACGAAATGCAATCCTGTGCTCTTGGAGTA
>VDFB02220282.1:0-15846 GCA_007258455.2 Sequoia sempervirens
TTTGAGGCTTTTCCTCTGAAAAATCTCCATGATTTGATCACTGAAAACTCTGTCTCGATCATTGAAATGACCGTTTGCAATATGAAATGCCGTCATGAGATGCTCCTTCGTTGTGAAGATCTTCATTTTGAGTCTCTGCTTCAGGTTTTGACCAATATAATTGACTTTGACTGACAGACTATTGACAGAAACTCCACGCTTGATATTGCCCAAAACTGTGTTTTACATCAAATTAGCAAGATTTAGACTTTTAAATGCAAAATGCCTTGATGAAGCAAAAAATTTGGTTTGGGTACAACAAGTCAAAACAACCTTATTAAAACAGATTTAAATCAAACAACCCAAATAAAAAATTATCAAACATCATGAAAGGGCTAATCATAGAGGGGCACTACATCCTTGTCCCCAAGAATTCGACTTACTCCTGTAAGTCGCAAGGTTAGAGTAAAACATGTGCACATTATTTCAAAATCTGTTAAGTAATACCACATTCACCTTTCCTTAACGTAGATACAAGAAACATCAAATAATCAAGCAAACCAAATGTCAAACAATTACCTAAACTTTAACCAAGGTCGAGAAGTAGGACCAGCTGACCACAAACATCAAATGACATTGACGAGGTAATGGACTGTATACTCATCCTCCTCAAGGATGATGTCTAGGGTAGGGGACCTTTTATCGTCTCCATTTTCAACAATATTTCAATTGGTTTTTAAGGCACACTTAGACCTGATAGTTCAGGTGGAGTCGATGCTTGGTACTTGCAATCTACATCAGACAAACTGTCAATTAATATATATATATCAAACAATCAAACACACCGTGAGAGGAAATCACGGCGTAGCAGGATACTCACGAACGAGTAATGCTACACTATCCTTCCCACCAAGACACTTCAAACAATAATCCACATCAACGAATAACAACAATTACATCATAAACCGTTCACTACATATCTATCATCAAAGCTGATTCATTACATCAAAATGCTATACTTCCACAAAACGCAACAAAATTATGCACACAAGGCACATATTTTTCATTAAATATTAATCATTTACACACAAAACATTCCATTTTATTCATTTTACAACACTAAATCTCAATCATATGCGACACAAGATCATGATTTTATGCCTTTTCAGAAACATGAAAACACAATTTATCACTTCATAAACACAAAATTCCAGATTTAACACACATTCTTCACATACACACATAAATTCACATCACTAAGAAACACATCACAAGGCTACACAAGGGTCCATAATGCATCCTCGGTAGGAAGAATATTAGTGCATCGTGCACTATACTGATGGTCCTATCCTTTCCATCGGTTTTCTGCACCATTGGACCAACACTACCAAAGGATAAATCTTGGGTTGCTAAGCAAGGACGATAAAAGAGAGAAAAAATCATCTCTAGAGTACACACAACTAGAACAACTTAATAGGATCATGTATATCTAGAGTTCCTAATGTATGAACCTAGGCTCTGATACCAAATGTAACGCCCACCATGAAATCCCAAAGGACAACATCAACTGGGAACCCAATGGAGTGCATAACATGTTCCACCCAACCATGTGGAGCCCTAAGTTCCACCCCTGTGCTACAAGATGTCAATAGGGACCCACTACACAAATAGTCAAGCAGACAAGGGCTAACATGACTTCAACATACAAGATTCAACAAGACAAAACATAAAGAGACAACCGCTTTTAGAGGTACATGAATAACAAGGGGAAAACAAACAAGGCATACAAGGTTGCTATAGAGAAAAGTGTCATCACATAGCTTGATATGGGTTACCCAATGCGGATCTTCCTAGGTCCCGACCCCCATCTTGGGTTACCTTGGTAACCTCAATCAATTCATGGCCCCCATTCTACCTCATGCGGGATCAACATACCTTTCAAGGGGATAAGGAAGTTGATCTTGTCATTCCAAGCCTTCCCACTCATCCCAAACCTAAATGAGCGCTTGAGCCATGAGTGATTTTTCAATTATCTTGATTAATGTGAACTACCCAACCTCCTAATTCATTTTAAGTTATCATTGGATTAAAGAAACTTTTAATGAATTACCCTGGGCACCATCTTGGGTCCTGACCCCCATTGAAAGCCACTCCCCCTACTTGCAACTAAAAGACCCCACACATCAAACAGGGTAAAGCCATCTTGCACACCGAAATGAAGCCACAAGAATTACATATCTAGAGCATGGCATGAACCATCTCACTCACAATTCCCAATCATAATAAGTAAACAATGCAAGGCTAAATACCCTCACGAGCATAATCCGAGTACAAAATCAATCCACTTTCAAAATGAAAAACATGTGAAACCAAAACTCAAGCCATTTTCCCTAAGCCTCTAGAAATTTCTCAATAATCCATTTGGCACAAAAAGGCTCCCTCCATAAACAATAATCAAAATCGTCTCAATACAAAATCAACCGCAATAATAAAAATCAACTTAAATTCAAAAATCGCACACGTGATTCACCACAAGGAAACAATCAAACATTGCAACCATGAAATACACTATTTAAAACGACTCACAATAAACACACAATCATGAACAATTCCATAAATAAACATCACTTCCACTTTTTATTTAACTCAACAATTTAATCGCTTAATCCAAACACTTAAAAGTATCCAATGCCAAGATCAAATACAATAATCAATAATAACTCAACCAAACAGTGCATCCAAGGAAGACATTATTTGCATGTTTCCTAAAAATCACTACTTGACCCTTGAATTCACCTAATAAATCATTCAAACAATATTCTCAACTGTCTATGATATCAATAATCTAATTTACCTTTCTACCTTTAGAAAATACAACGAAATCAACATTTCTATAATCTGGTCAAGCATTTATATTTCCCTCAAGTCTAATTACTCAATTTAAGTTCAATTTCATAGATTATTTTTTCCAAATAGTTCTACTTGAAAATATCTATAATAGCAATATTCCAATTATTTACATTACACAACAACTCTCTTAAATAATTATAAATAATTAACCCCTAAACTTTCACCCTTAAATAATGTTAACTTTTCCTAACTCTCAATTATCGAGATATAAAATAGTTCAATTCCCTTTAATAATTTACCCAAAACAATTACTTTTAACCATTTAAATATTCTTTTAGTAATACCCATCCAATAAGAAATTCCAATTTAAATTCTTAATTAAGTAACATTCTTTTGCTAATACCTTTATATCATCGAATGCAACCCATAGTATAAAATTTATCCAATAAATAAAATACCTATCCTTTTAGAACATAAATAAGTAACTTTAAAATTTAAATTTTATTCCTTTACTCTGTATATTTAAAAAACACCATATTAATCTTTAATATGAAAATATATTTATTCAAAACTCTAGATAAAGTACTATCAAATTACCTACATATAAATGCACAACCACACATACATATATAAACATACACATATAGTATCAAATGCACAAAATAGAACATAAACCACATAAATAATATTAACACTTTAATTTCATCATTAAAAACAATGTATATTGTACACATACTAAGGAAAAAATTCTTTTATATATATAATTATTTATATATTCAAAAACCAATACAGTTTTCAATACCACATTTCAAAATTATAAAAAACAACATATATATATATAACCAAATACCCTCTATAATACAATTCATCAAATTCTATAGGTATACGAATTACCTAAATAGAATGCTTATTACTCAGATACCAAGAGAAATATGAATAATCAAATTCTAAGTCAATGTGCTAATCATCTGATATTCACTTGACAAAATCATATTAAAACCCAAAGGGGTTCCGCGTTCAATGTAAAAGCAGAGGTGAAATCAGCCATTACCACGAGAACTGTATAATAACAAACAATAACCACAAATGACCGGGTGTGTTCAATCACTGAATAATCCCAAACGCAATATGGATATTGACATTTAAAAGCGTTTGACATCGAATCAATAAATTCAATGTAGAAAAAAATAAATCCAAACTCAACCAAACAGGCTGATACCAGCTACTGAATTCAACCTGAAATCTACCTGGAAGTGGAATCAAAATGTAAACCAAAACCAAAGGATGCAATGCAACCAGATCACCGGAGAGAAGGGGAAGGAGGAGGGCATGGCCAGAAGGAATGGAGCGATGACGAAATCTAAAAGAAAAAAAATAAACGATATGAAACTTTCAGCCAACATCCCTGGGTTTTGAGTAACGCCTACCGGCAACTAAGGTGTTTCGGGTACGCTGGGAAGAAAGCGATGCCCGAAGCCGCCCAATTTTACACTTCAGCTGGAATATTTACACCATGGAATTATGATGACGGCAGGTACAATAGAATGGGCTCGGGTCTTGATGTTCCCGCCGCTATTGATGGTCTCCTCTAATGGTGAAGTAACCGGGCCTACGCGCGATGCCTGGCTGCATTCCCACCGCACAAAACGTTCAAAATCTGGCAAATGCCATTTGAGCATTTGAAAAAGAGAGGGGACGCCAATGATAATCTATGCCCAATGATTTAAACATAGACCATTAAAATGAATCCATCCCAAACATGAATCAAAACACGTGATAATGCTGAATTGGAAGACATACGAGTTAGCATCAAATTTCCACAAAAGATGGTGATCACCAAATATAATGGTTAACCATTGATACCAACATAACAAATGAAAATATTGCATAATGCGCACAAAATAGATTATACGAGGAAGCTCATAAAATATTTGAAATAATAAAGCACTATTACAAGCAAATGCAATTAGTAGATCTAAGAGACTTTCAAGCAAAAAGCAATGATTGACATTAATAAATAAATGATTTCTCAAGAAATCAATGATTAATGAAACAATTATATCACCAAACAAACATACATTAGCACTAGCATAAGAAGAGTGAATACTCATCTGCAAAATTCATTTTCTCCAATTTGAGTTGATATGATGTCCTTTCCGAATCTTGGAGTCCAACCCGAACTAAGATGAAGTCTAGTGCTGAGACCGCTCTTCTACCGCCATAATCAACTCTTTGAAACCCCTAAAGAATCTTTTTCGAATCGACAACAGAATGAAATTATTCTCCCCATAATTTATTGCAGACAATTTTCTTATTCCTCCAAAACCAAAAAAAATCCATGAATTCCCAAAAAATTAATGATGATCCATCCTCCTCCAAATTTCCCCAAAAAGACCCTTATTAACTGAGGAAAGTTGTTGATTTTCAAACACAAAAGAAAAATCAGATAAAATCTCAAAAATATCCAATAAAGCATCAAATTCCTTTACGACAAATAGTTCAAGACTATGCATGAACTTGCATGCAAAACCTTCTATCTTGTTAATATTTTAACCGTCAAATAATTACAATGTTCCATTTTAATATTCTATTTTATCTTATCATGTTTCTCACACTTTTAGTTTATTTCATTTCATTTAATATTATATTGCACAATTTAATTATATATATATATATACATTTATATTTAATTACCAAAATGCTTGTTAATTAATAATTTAATTAATAACTCGATTAGTCAAGACAACCTTATTAAAATAGATTTAAAATAAACAACCCGAATCAACAAATTATCAAACATCATGAAAGGGCCAATCATGGAGGGGCACTACATCCTCCCCCCCAATAATTTGACTTACTCCTGTAAGTCGCAAGGTTAGAGTAAAACATACACACATTAGTTCAAAATTTGTTAAGTAATACCACTTTCACCTTTCCTTAGTGTAAATACAAGCAACATCAAATAATCAAACAAACCAAATGTCAAACAATTGCCTAAACTTTAACCAAGGTCAAGAAGCAGGACCAACTGACCACATACATCAAACGACGTTGATGAGGTAATGGACTGGATACTCATCCTTCTCGAGGATGATGGATAGGGTAGGGGACCTTTTGTCATCTCTATTTTCAACAATATTTCCATTGGGTTTTAAGGCACACTTAGACCTGACAGTTTAGGTGGAGTTGATATCTAGTACCTGCAATCTGCATTAGACAAACTATCAAACAATATATATATATATATATATATATATATATATATATATATATATATATATATATATATATCAAACAATCAAGCACAACATGAGAGGAAATCGCAACGTAGCAGGGTACTCACGAACGAGTAATGCTACACTATCCTTCCCACCAAGACATTTCAAACAATAATCCACATCAACGAATAACAACAATTACATTGCAAACCATCCACTACATATCTATAATCAAAGCTGATTCATTACATCAAAATGCTATACTTCCGCAAAATGCAACAAAATTATGCACACAAGGTGCATATTTTTCATTAAATATTCATCATTTACACGCAAAACATTCCATTTTATTCATTTTACAACACTAAATCTCAATCATATGCGACACAAGATCATGATTTTACGCCTTTTCAGAAGCATGGAAACACAATTTATCACTTTATAAGCATAAAATTCCAGATTTAACACATTTTTCACATACACACACAAAGTCACATCAGTAGGAAACACATCACAAGGCTACACAAGGGTCCATAATGCATCCCCAGTAGGAAGAATATCAGTGCATTGCGCACTACACCAAGGGTCCTACCCTTTCCACCAATTTTCTGCACCATTGGACCAACACCACCGAAGGATAAATCTCGGGTTGCTAAGCGAGGACAACAAAAGGGAGAATACATCATCTCCAGAGTACACGTAATTAGAACAACATAATGGGCTCATGTATATCCAGAGTTCCTAGTGTATGAACCTAGACTCTGATACCAAGTGTAATGCCCGCTACGAAACCCCAAATGACAACACAACTAACTAACAATTATGACACAATTTTTTTTTTAAAGAAACTAACATGAAATGTAAATCATACAACACTAGCATATAATGCATCTAACATACATAAGTTCTAACAATGTCCTTTAGGGTATCATGACTGCATTACATGCATACATTCCTTACATATTCTAGTCCAACATCTAGGATTAACCAACCCACAAAAGTTAATTATGAATCCATTACATTAAGAAAAGGAACATCATACATCCATACACCATATTAAACAAATAACCATCAATGATCAAATGTTAAACCCAAGGAGAGCATATATTGCTTTTATTACATTAAGGTGCATTGTTTCATGATTACATAATTACATCAATACTTCCCAACATACAACAAGGATACATCAGATACACGATAAGATACAACTGAAATGATTACATTACATAACATCAACACTATCTCCAGTCTGCTACAAGATATGGAATCTTTGCATAAGGTACAACATCCATGCTCACAAACATCAACTAAGAACCCAATGGAGTGCATAACATGTTCCACCCAACCATGTGGAGCCCTAAGTTCCACCCCCCGTGCTAGGAGATGACAATAAGGACCCACTACACAAGCAATCAAGTAGACAAGGGGTAACATGACTCCAACATACAAGATTCAACAAGAAAAAATATAAAGAGACAACTGCTTTTAGAGGTACATGAACAACAAGGGGAAAACAAACAAGGCATAGAAGGTTGCTATAAGGAAGAGTGTCATCGCATAGCTCGATATGGGTTACCCAATGCAGATCTTTCTAGGTACCGACCCCCATCTTGGGTTACCATGACAACCTCAATCGATCCTCGACACCCATTCTAACTCATACAAGATCAACATACCTTTCAAGAGGACAAGGCAGCTGATCTTGCCATTGCAGGCTTTCCCACTCATCCCAAGCCTAAACGAGCGCTTGAGCCATGAGTGGGGCTTCAATTATCTTGATTAATGTGAACTACCCAACCCCTTAATTCATTTTAGGTTATTATTGGATTAAAGAAACTCTCAATGAATTACCCTGGCACCACTTTGGGTCTCGACCCCCATTGAAAGCCACTCTCCCTACTTGCAACTAAAAGACTCCATACATCAAACAGGGTAAAACCATCTTGCACACCAAAACAAAGCCACAAGAATCACATATCCAAAGCATGGCATGAACCATCTCTCTCACAATTCCCAATCATAATAACAAGTAAACAGTGCAAAGCTAAATACTCTCATGAACACAATCCGAGTACAAAATCAATCCACTTTCAAAATGAAAAACACGTGAAACTGAAACTCAAGCCATTTTCCCCAAGCCTTTGGAAGTCTCAATAATCCATTTGGCACAAAAAGGATCCCTCCATAAACAATAACCAAAATTGTCTCCATACAAAATCAACCACAATAATAAAAATCAACTTAAATTCAAAAATTGCACACGTGATTCACCACAAGGAAACAATCAAACATTGCAACCATGAAATATATTTAAAGCAACTCACAATAAACACACAATCATGAACAATGTAACGACCTATTCCTTGCGTAAATTAAAAACTTTCCAATTCTCACTTTAAACATGTAAAGGTACAAGTAACAAAGATAATACAATAAAAATCTTCCTTTCTTTATTGATAAATACATACAAGTTACAATATGTTTCCACATGAATTTCATTTCCATTGCAAATATAAATCAGAGTTCAAAAGTAATATAGTTACATACATAGCTCGTAAGCTTTTGCACAAATAGAAGTAAGAATGTCCAGGAGTTCGTCCTTTCAAATCTTGGTACATCAGCCGCTTGCTGTGGAGGAGAAACATCACTTGGACGCTTTTCCGCCAACCATGGACTTATAATGTGGCCCCCGCACGATCATTTTACAATGAACGGCCCTACCTTCGAAGAAGAGATTGGTAGGGTATCCTTTAATGATTACCAACTGAGCATAGTGTTGTGTCCTACACAACTAGAACCTTGCTCTTTCATAATCTCGAACTAGTACTCGAATCACAATGAACTGGCAGTGTAGTCTCAACTATCGCACACCTAGGTGGATGTCGTACCTTTCACTACTTTGGACAAAGTATTCTCATTCAGTACTTCGAATGAAGGTCATCTATCATAAACACTAGTCAGGGTCGATTTGACTTGAGGCTTCCTTACTCTACGCATAGGTTTTATGCTTCATTGGGTAAATCCGTCACCCCAGATATCCTATAATCATACAAACCTACTAGAAATGAAACAGTCTACAAGTGTCTTCTATCAATCCTCCTAATTAGGAAATCTTTATCCTAGGAGTACTTAGCTTGCCTCAGTTATCCTAATAACTTAAGCTAAAAGACTTTACTTGATTCTGCCTTCATTTCGATCCTAGTAGATAATAAGTACATCTACATATTCTCCATATACATAGATCATACACAACATGCAATAGTCATTCAAAATGCAAACAAATCCCTCCCTTTTATCTTTTCCCATTATTTCTCTTTAATGTAAGATAAGTAAACTAATCTCTTAAGCTTGGAGTTCATGCATAATTCACACCTTAATGCAAAACACACACTAATGCAAATAGGTATACACTTCAGAAAACATGCATAACTATTCCTTGAGGCAATTTACTTACATGGTGCAACATAGAACCACTTCTTTGTTTATCTTAACTGAAGTATTGAACTCAATGCAATTCCCTAACTATGCACAATTAGTAATTACACTTTTAGATTTATATCAAGAAATACGCTCTAGAACATGAAAGAAGAAACATCATGCCTGGTATATGCTTTTCCCTTTAGAGGATGAACTTGGTTGTGTTTTCAGCACCTCAGACCTCCAACAAAAGACTGTGAACTCAGAAATTGTGAAGATAATGTATAGAGGATGTCTCTCATCAAATGGTGATATATGTTCTCAGAAAATATGAAAAGCTTCTCTCAACAATAATAAAGCTCACTCACAGCTCAAAAGGGGATAACCACAGTAACTGGTAAATGCTGGTAAAAATTCACAGTATCTTTCAAACTCAGCAATATAGAATAATATAACCAAAACAAAGAATGATAGACTCGGATTGTTCAATGTGTGTGTTTACAATGAAAGGAAGGGCGTGTATATATAGGCCCGAAATGCAACGGATTCCACCAATGGAGGCATGTGGATTGACAACTAAGTGCTCAAAATCAGTCAAAATGATACTTGGCGGATTCTTAAACCCTAAGTCATCATAATGGAAGGTGATTCGACTTCCTTTTAAGCCAGCAAAAGAAGAACTTTTCAACTCTAATTTAAAAAATGTCACATGTTTTCTTTTGGCCAGTCGCATGAAATCAATTGATTTATTTGCTGCGTTCCTATGTTCACACGTCGCCATTTTGGCCCTTGAGATCAACATTCAGTTATTCCTTAGACCAGGTCGCAGCCAAAGTCGCGAACCAGATGCGTTTTCATTAGGCGTGCAACTTTTTCCATGAGTTTTCATGAGCTTTGCAAAATAAAACGTATTTTCTTCCTTTTCAAATGTTCATTAAAAATAAATTCCACTTCTGTTGTTTTAAATATCTTAGGCAAAAGAACTCGATTTCAATGTTGAGGTTATTATTCTTTATAGCCAAAACCGAAATATTTCACCATTTTAAAACCTTTATTTTTCCATTACCTTTGTGTTCAATTTCTATTCTATTGAATATTTTTATGTGTCAATTAAATTTATATAATTCACATTTCAATATTATACATTTATATATTTTATCAAATATGTATTTCAATTAAGTGTAATATTTTAAAATATATAAATATATATATTTTCCGACATTTCATCATGATATTTATATATATTTACATATATGTAAATATTACCTTAATATTAGTACATATATTTTAAATATATAAATATATAATATATTTACATAGGTATTTATGTATTTATGTATATATATCCATAAATATAATCACATCATTAATATATACATTTATACATAAATATATATGTAAATTTACTAGGCAATAATATTAAATATTATTTTGAAATTGGGGAAAACAGATTTTGATGGGATCCAGAACCCAATACAACCAAAAGCCAAACAGCTTAAACAAGCCAAAAAAAAAACCAGACTGCAGAAAAGACAGCCTGCAGTCAACAAAAAAACCAGCTCACAAACAAACACCATTAAGTTTTACAATTAGAGTTTCGTTTGTTGGAGCGAAGAGTCATATCAAAAGAAGGCCCAGAGGGTTTATATTTTTTTCCTGTAACAGTAGTCCAACCTTCTTCAACTTGTGCTGCCTTAGCCTGCCAAGCTAGCCCATTAATTTCCTGAGGATGAAAATCTGCAACCCGGGATGTAACATCAGAGTTCGCCTGAATAGGTGTGGAAATAACCGGAGAGCAATCAGAGGTGGGAAACAAAGCACCATCAGTAGAGATAGAAACCGGTCTAGTAGTATTCTCAATATGATTTATCATGGTAGCTTCCCCAACGAAGGAAGGAGAAACCCTAGCAGACAAAACCCCAACAACCTGTGAATCAGAAGCCCTAGCAGCAAGTGAATCAGAAACCCCAGCAGCCTGTGAGTCAGAAGCCCTAGCAGCATGTGAATCAGAAGCCACCACCTCAAAGAAGCTCTGAAGCGGATCAGATTTCTTCTCCACCGTGTAATGTTGTTGTGAAGCGCCATTCCACCAAGTAGCTGTCTTAGAATTCTTCTCAAATCCACATTGAGCAGCAACATGTCCTGTTTTGAAGCATCTTCTACAGCAGAAAGGGACCCCCTCATAATCCAACGATTGGATCCAAGACCCCCTAGAAGATTTTAAGAGAACCTCAGTAGGCAGTCCTTTTGAGACATCAATTTCAACAAGTATTCGGGCAAAGGTAGAGTTTTCACCACAGATATTAGGCGGACTGTGTACATTTATACACTTGTGTATACGTATGTATGCATATATACATGTCGACACATGTGTATGAGCATATCCATCTACTTAACATACACATGTATTAATATGTCTGTACATATAGATACATGTACACTATGTATAGATGTATGTGTGTTCCCAATCAATCTTTAACATATATCTTTCATAGCATTCATACTTGGGTCATGATATAGCAAGTCTGACGCTAAAACAATCACATCTCCTAAAGCATAAAGAAGTGAATTCATAATCCTAATGTCAATAAAGAAGCCTATGGATGACTTACCCTTATATCGACAAACAGACTTGGCTTACTCAATCTATAGTATGCGTGTATATGCCCAATTTGGTAACCGTTACTGTTTACCCGACCAAGTTCCTCCCTGAATGATGTCTCTCCTCTGTCCGGAGGAACAGTCTTCATACCTGCACATCATGACATGACACCGACAGTCATATGCTCATAACAAGGTAAAAACATCTCACAAGTTAGAATAACATTATTCCATAATTGTATGCAACATTCGTTCAAAATTACATCAATTGAAGTAACAATCAAATGTAACCATCATTTAAATAGAACACCATTATTGATAACAAGAACATCATTATTTTATTCACCATAAAGATTCAAACATTACAATCAATTGCCCTATGCAATAGTAGCTATAAAATTGGGGTGTGATAAACAACTCCATAAATAAATATCACTTTGTAATACCCCTCTATTTTTCTTTCTGGCTGGACAGTGTGTCCTTGTTTGCTTGGATGTGCTTTTTGGTTATTGAGATACTTCATCATGCGTGTGTTATTTGATCGCTATTTATAGAGCGATAGTCTATTTGTGTGATGTAATATATCTTATACGATGCTTTATTTGACATGTTTTAATTGGTGCAATGATGATTAGTTATTGTAACATGTTATTGCATGAGATATTTGTTTATGATGGAACTGTTAGTCTATGATGAGTGTATTGGTGAAGGGGACGAGATTGCATCACTCGCTTGTGAGTTGCCTATGATCCGAGATTTCCTCTTCACAGTGTGTTTTATTATATCATATATATGCATGTTCGATATACTCTTTGTTTGCAGGTTGACAGGTATAGGACATCGACTCCACCTGATTTCACAGGTTGAGCGTGTCCATTGACCAACAGTATTCGATTGGGATATAGTAGCTAGGTTTTCCGTGCCAAGTCATCACCCTAGCCATAGTGTGTCGTCGAGTTGTAGTCGGGTTTAGTTGTTTTAATGTTGTCCCTTTCACCTTGGTTATTTATTTAATTTCATATTATAAAGGTTATTAAATGGCGGGTGTAGTTAAAATGATGATTAAATATATCTGGTTGCAATGTTGAAATGTTATTTATTTTATTGATTAATTTAATTTAATTAATAAAATAATCTAATCTTGGATTAGATTTAGTTTATTGATTAATTAAGTTAAAGGTGATAAATTAAATTAAGTTAGTTGTTTTGGCATTATTGGATATTTAGATTTAAATTAAAAAAAAATGGAAATATGTTTTAAATTGCACTTTTTGAAAATTAATATGTAAAATAATTTCTTTACAAAATTTTGAATTCTTTTTGTAAAAATAAAATTTTAAATGCATAAAATTCCATTTGGAAAGCAATTTTGTTTTAAAATTTTTAAAAAAGAAAATATCTCCAAATTTGCAATAAATTTGGTGGATGGGATATTTTTAAGGGTTTGACTAAATTTGGGGAAACTCTATGAGAGCAAATTCAATTTGATATTTTTTTTAATTTTCAATTTGATGGAGAAAGGATTTGCTGTGACTTTGTTTTGGAATTGAAGAAAAAGTTTGGATTTCTTGGGTGAGCTAGAAAACAAAATAAGATTTGGAAGCACCATTGGAATCTTTCAAGCTTTGGAGAAAAAACCAGGTTTCTCTCTATGTTTTTGTTTTCATTTTGAAAGAGTTTTCAAATTTTATTATGTTGTTGGAAAAGTTTTAAATTCTGTATGATTTGCAAGAAAAACCCATGTCAAAATTGTTTCAAAACTTGTTTGAAAGCAAATTTGAAAAACTATGTTGAACACATGGAAAATCTTAGATTCTTGTGGAAAATGCAAATTCTTTAATAGAAATTGAAATCAAGAAATTAGTTTTGAAGATTTAACAATAGATAAATGGAAAGAAAACAAAAAAACAGAAGTTAGAAATTCATATCAGGAAATCATGTTGAAAATTAATTTTATTGTAAATTTCCTGTTGAAAACTTGCCCAAATTGTCTATAAAATGGAGATTATATATATATATATATACATATATTTTGTTCATGCTTTTTGGATCTGTTTTATATTGGAAGGTTTGTTTTTTTTTTCCTTTTCCTGTAGAAAAATCTGAAAAATAAAATTTGTTCTGTGTAGGGGATGGTTTTGGGTTTTTAAATTTTTATTGAAAATATATATATATATATAAATATTATATTTTGAGTTTGTGGGGGATGGGCGCAACCCTAGATGCCACAACCACGCCCCATGGAGGGGCGCTGCTGTGGCAGTGCCGGCCTCCACAGGGGAGGCTGCGTGCAGCCTATGGCTGTGTCCCCTCTCCATGGTGGGGCCATGGGGCAGCAAATGAATTCGCTTTAAGTTTTATTTAATTTTTATTTTTATATATTTAAATTTAAATTTTATATTATATATTATATAATATATATATATATTATAATATATATATATAATATATATATGTATATATATAAAATATATTATTATTTAAATGCATTTTTTTATATATTATTTAAATATATATAATATATTTATATATATTTTAAATAATTGGAATATTTTTTTTTTTAATTTAATTGGAATATATAAAATGATATTTAATATAGGGTAAGTGCACCAAGATGGTTCCCAAAAAAGGGGCTTAAGTGGCCACTTTTTTTCTGAAATCAGGAAATACTGACCTTGGACGTGAAATTGAGGATAGCTACACTCAAAATTTTTAGATGGAACAAAAACAAGGACTGTAGTGCTCTGAGTCTACTTTTTAAACTACTAATTTATTTTGAAAATGGTTGAGATTAAGGGGTTCAAAAGAGGGATGCACACAAATTGCTGTTGTTTTTGTCAGAAAAACATAACATAGCAACTCTTGTGTGACCCGAGCACGGTGAACTTTTTTGTAGTATTTTTAAAATCATTCCAGTCAGAAGTTAGATAACAGTATGTAGTAGGGACTGGATTTTTTCTGATAGTTTTTTAATGAATATTTGATTTTTTATTAATTTTCTAAGTGGGCACTTCCTAAAAAGTAGAATTTTGGCCGTGCTCCCTCTAATTTTTTTTGAAACTAATAGATTTCTTTTTAATTTTTTTTTTTAAATTGTAGAGATAGGTCTAGTTTCTAAAATGTAATTTATTCAAATTTGATGAGCGATTAATTTATAGCAAAAAATACCAAACCTTGCTTTTGAAGAAAGGACATTACAAACAAAAGAAATTATGGATGAAAGGCTTAGTTGTTAGAAAGGTAAGAAAAATTACATCGTTGGAAAGCTAATAAAGAACCTAACATTACCCATGTGTTCAATTTTCTTGATATTGAACCGGATGCAATCTTGATGGTGAGCACGAACCCGATTATGTGAAAATTTGTTGAATTTGGAAAAAAACACGTCTCTGGTCTTTGGGAATGCCCTCCAAGCCTTTGGGTTGGTATTCCAAGGCAAATACCAAAGCTAAGGCTCAGGGATTCCCAATGCAAAATATAATGAGCTCGCATTATAACGTGTTCGCATTATATTTTGCTTTTGACATTTTCCCTCTTCAAGGAGCATTACTAGCAACAAATACCGCGCTCGCATTATTTCTTCATTTAGTTAAATGCCACTTTATTGAATGTTTGTTGATATGTTTGTATGTTTGTATGTATATGTATACTAGTGTGTCATGTATGTATGCTTATGGGAGAGGGTGGGAGTGGGAGAGGGTTTAGGGTGGTAGAGCATGGGAGAGAGTGGCAGAGTGGGAGATAGGGAGGGAGAGTGTGGGAGACAAGGTTGGAGAGAGTG
>VDFB02220283.1:0-16794 GCA_007258455.2 Sequoia sempervirens
ATTTGATGAAACTACCATTTTGATTCCAAAACCTCCAATATAAAATACATCAGTCTTAAATGTTATAAAACATAATCAAAACATATCTTAAATTAAATTGCAATGATTATTTTCACATGCTCTTAAATGTTATAAAACATAATCGAAACATATCTTAAATTAAATTGCAAAGATTATTTTCACATGCTCTTGGGAGCTAGTCAATCTCCACATATAATGCCTCTACTTCCATGTTGAATTTTCCTGCTTCTATTGGATTTCCTTTCAATTCAACATACAGTACCAAAAAACTCACACTTAATGCAACAATAAAATACTATGCCCAACTTCTGCTAACAATGGGTACTCAAATTTGTCCTCACAATCGTAACGATATTCGTCTATTGATTAAATAGATATTACTATTTACTTAATCAATTCATTCAATACTTTCTTCTATTCATGCATTTCATCAAATCATTGAACCATCTCATGCTCATTCAATATCTGTTGCATTAACATTCATGTCCATTTGCACTATCATTCATACCCATTTGCATAATAAATTATAATCATTCATAATCCATTTGCATAATAAGTCATAAACATCATTTCCATATTAAATCAATTATCATTATCATCCATAATTGTTTCATATTCATCTCCATTAATAAATCAATTATCATAGTCATTGATTATTATTTCATAATTAAAAAATTATCATAACTTGCATATTAATCATATCATTTGCATAAATCGTTCATGAAATATTGTATTTTAGTAAAGCATCTTTAATCATTTTATTCATGTTTAATCATTTAGGTACATTTTAATCTAATAACCCTTTATCACTTTCATTCTCATCCATAACATTTAACCCAACAATGTGGGATAATGGCATTTCCTTCTCTCACATCTTTTATCCCACATTTCATCTTCAACCCCTCTCCATCTTCAGGGAACTCCTTTTTAAAATGGGATTTCCCTCTCATTTTGGCTCTCACAAAATTTGCTCACAAATTTACATACTCATATCATCTTTGCATCTTGATTGCATTTCTCATTCACCATAGCCTCTTTATTGCACTTTGTGCTCATAAAATTTGAGAGCAAATGCATAAACAAAGATCTTGGTGATAGGGAGATAATGGAGTTTGATTTCTTTTAAAAGCATTATTTTGTTTCTGTAGTTTAGATTTGCATTTCTAGTTTTTCTTTTAATTAGAATGGCTCTATTGATGTGGGTTGAAATGGTGGTTCTTACTCCATAGAACCATGCATTTTTATGGCTCTACAATTGGTGAACCTGACATGTTTAAAAGATTTGTTTGAATAAAATCTCATCCATATTCATGCTTTAAATGTTTTAAAGGATATTACTATTTTAAAAGCTTTCATTTTGGCACAGACAGGGAGGATGCTGCTAAAGTAAGCTTTACACCTGCCAATAGCATTTTTTTTTAAAAGTTTCTTAAAAAAAATTCAACAGGGCCATTTTGTGCATATTTCGCACAACATTGCATGCCCTTCCACACATTTTTCAATATCACATGCTTTGAAATTTGTTTATCATGTGCTTAAATTTTTTTGAATAGAATTAGTTTGGCTCATTTTTTGTGCCTTGCAAACTTTTATCACCAATAGAAGAGTTTTTTTTTCCAAATAGCATTTTCTTGCAAGTTTCTTATGCCTTTGGCTTTATACCTGCAAGTGGCATTTGTTGGAAAGTTGCTAAAATATTTTTCAAAAAAAAAGAAAAGAAAAGAAAACCATCTTGTGCACATTGGCAAACAATTAACATACCTTGTCTATGCCTTTGTCAAACAATTTGCTTTCCTTGTCCATGCTTTTGTATTTTTGCTTGCATCTCTCAGATTTTTGATTAGCTATGTTTTGGAAAACAATTTGCATCTTTTATGTGCTCATTTTGCATTTTGTTCAGGTCTTGCAATCATTACAATTCATGGGGCATTGGCTATTTTGAGATATTCTGTTAGGCTGCAATCCTCTGTGTCTGGAGGATGTTTACTGTCAACATGCAATTCTATTTTCTTCTTATCTAACTTTGATTCTCCTTTGATTTTAATTTAACAGTCATTTTTAGTTTTTTTTTAGTTTAGTATTAATATAGTTTAAGTTTTTAATTTGATTTTGTTAGTTTTAGTTTGAGTTTAATTTTATTTTAATTTAGCTTAGTTCAATTTAGTTTTAGTTTAATTTAAGTTAGTTTTTAGTTTAGTTTCTAATCTCTTATTTAGTTAGATTTTTTTTTAATTTAGTTTAGATTTTAGTTACTAATTTAATTTAGATTAGATTTTGCTTTTTACAGTTTTTTTTTCTTTCTTAATGTAGCTTTTAAATTTAATTTTAGATTTAAATTAGATTTTATTTTTAATTTTTATTTTTTTTAGCTTTTTTTAGCTTAGATTTTTAAATCATGAAAAATCATTAATTTAGATTTTACTTGGATTCTTAGTTTATTTTTTATTTTTTAGATTTTGGCTTTCTAAATTAGATTCTTAGTTTAGAGTTAATTTAGAATTTAGATTAGAGATTTAGATTTAATTTAGTTTTTAATTCTTAGATTAGTTTTTAACTTTAGATTAGTTCTAATCTAGAGTAATTTTTAATATTGGCTTTTAGTTTTAGATTAATTTTAATTTAGAATAGCTTTTAATTCTGATTAATTAGAATAACTTTTTTTTAAGTTTTTAATTTGCACTAACTTTTAAATTAGATTAGTTTTTAATTAGTGTCTAACTTAGATAAGTTTTAAATTTGGATTAACTTTGAATCTAGATTACTTTTTAATCTCTAACTTTAGATTTTGAATTTAGATTAACTTTTAATTTTAAATTAGCTTTTTTATCTTAGATTAACTTTTTTTCCTAGATTATTTTTCTTTAAATTTATGTTAGTTTTCATTTTGGTTAAGTTTTGGTTTTGTGATTAATTTTTTTAATTTGGTTTCTTTTGCTAGGTTCGTTTGGCAAAGAATTAAAAATCAAAACATACGCTTGTCAAAGAAAGGAGGCATGAAACTACTAATGAGATTTTGATGCAGGACGTTCGTCGAAGACATGATTTTGAAACCAATTGTCTTTTAGATTATACAACACTTCAATTGGTGCATTAAAAATGAACAATTGTCTTCTTCCACATAGGCTTAACTAGGGGGTCAATGAACACTGTTTGTTGTGCTTGAGATGGTAGGGAGTATGCTCTCACCTTGTGCAAAACTTGGTGATCAGAAACCAAACCCATCTATTTTATGTGTCACCCCAATTTAATAATTGAAGTATCCTCTCCCCTTGCGCACTTGTGTGATCCTGGGTGCAAGAAACGATTATTGACTCTAGAACTTGGGCCTGTTCTAGTAGGAAAAAGTACTCACCC
This sequence comes from Sequoia sempervirens, assembly GCA_007258455.2. Lineage (NCBI taxonomy): Eukaryota > Viridiplantae > Streptophyta > Pinopsida > Cupressales > Cupressaceae > Sequoia > Sequoia sempervirens. The sequence continues at coordinate 3,376 of VDFB02220283.1, forward strand.
CAGGACGACTCAGACCGGTAGCACCTTGAACCCGAGGGACTTACAGCCGGTATATAAAAGTGGATTCCTGGGGAAATCCCAAGAATCACACGTATGGTTCCAACAAGATGGATCTGAAAGGGGACTCTCGCTGCATGGATCATGCCCTACAAACAAAATGCCCTTACTAAACACCTATTCTTTTAGAAGCCAACCATTTTTCAGCCATTGCTTGGTATAGTGCAGGGTACAGTATCATGCCCGAAGACACTCACTACTGATCCCCTTGAGTAGAGATAGCAATTCTTGGGAAGTGACTACCCATGAATCCAAAGTTGGTGTGCCCGAATGACGTTAATGAACCGTGGAGGGGAGCCAGTGCCACCAAACTTCTAAGCTATCTGCTCTCGAGAAGGAAAGGTGTTTAGCACCAATTCAGGGTATATCGGTGGGCTATATCAAGTATACAAACCCTTGGCCTATTGGCCTATTAGGATTGTGCTTGTTTCATGTGCATTTGCATACACCAAAACATCATGCTTGTCAAGTGTTTTCTGGATTTTCAAACAGTATTCACCACATTCTCAAATCTAAACACAAACAATCGACCTCAAACAAACATCACACCTATAAACTTGCAACATCTCAAACTTTTCAAACCTCAAAAGGTCCAACAACACAAACATCCCACTTGAACCTATCACTTAGATTTCTTGGGGTCATCATCCTTCAATTTTGATCTTTCAATCCTTGCATTTCACCTAGCCCTTGCATATTCATGGTCCTTACATATTCATATCCATTTCATCCTAGTTCTTGCATGTTCCTAGTCTTGCATACATAGGTCACATTACATAGTCCTTGCATACATATATCATTCCACCTAGTTCTTTCATGTTCAACCCCTTTTGCATATCAAGAGCATCTCACCTAACCTTTGCATGTTCTAAGAATTTATCCCTTTGCATATTCATCATTGATCAAATAAAACCTTTAGCTTGCACTTAGGCTACTCTTCCTAGGTCTTGAAATCAAACTATTGGCTATCTATCACCCGCATCACTTGAGGTTCACCATCCTTGAGTTAAGGAAACATACCATTATCCTTGAGTAGGGAAATCCTTTTGGAGTACATCATCTCCTACATGCCCTCTCTTGATTATTGGTTCTTGTGTCTATCCTTCATAACACAAGTAAAGCCTTTACATCATAACCAACTTTGGACCTAGAGTTTCCTTTTAGCTTTTTCCTTCTTAGCTTGTCATATCATACCATACCATTTTCATATCCCATCTTAGAATCATATCCTTTTCATTTGCATCCTAGTCTTAGGTCTCATACATTACCTTGGATTGAAAATCATAATGAATCACCTATGACCCCTAGAAAAAGAGCAAAAATGTCTCAAGAAGAAGGCAACCCTTGGGGAAAAGACTTTGATGGGGAAGATCACATTAGTGTTGCAACTAGTGAAACAAGTGAAACTGATAGTGAAGAAATAATACAATCCACCATAATGAAGCTCTTAACGATAATAGGTTCACTAAACTTCTTATAGAGGTGGTCAAACATAACCCACACCAATACTTCAAGGCCCTTGTTGATGAAGGAATCAAAATGCCTCCTGATTTTGACATATCATTACTCACAATGAATGACCAACTTAAATCTAGTGAATCTAAGAATCCCAAAACAAACAACAATGGTAGGATCAAAGATCATTGACCCTTTTATCTACAACCTGGTTACAAGCGATCTTCAAAGACATCAAAAACTACACCTACAAACGATCCTATTTTGGATGAGCTTAGAACATTAAGACAAGAATTGGATACTCTCAAGAACAGTAAAATATCGACTCACAAGTTCTCCATTGAAAACATATGTCCTTATCCCTTCGATCCAAGCATACCAATTCCACCTTTTGCTAACCATTGGGACATACCAAAACTTGAAAAATATAATGGAAAAGGAGATCCTAAGAACCACTTAAGACAATTTTGTGCCACTACCATGGAATTTGCAGTTGATGAAACGTACCTTATGAGATTATTTCCTCGCAGTCTAGGAGGAGAGGCTATGGAATGGTTTTCACGATTACCCCCGACCATCAAATCTTTTCAAGAATTGGTTGATAGATTTGTCTCCAATTATAGTTTCAATTGTGACCTTAAAGTGACCATGACAAACCTTTTCAACACTAAACAAAAACAAGGTGAATCTTTTGTGTCATTTTTACAAAGATGGAGACATTTAACAAAACGATTGCATTATTCCATTCCTGATCAAGAATTGGTTGACCTCTTTTGTCAAAATTTGAACAAAGAAATCGGAAGGGAACTTCACCTCAAATGCTTGGATTCCTTTGATGAAGCCATAGAAATGGGATTTCGAATTGAACAAACCCTCATTGATGATGGAACTATTAAACTTAATAATGACAAAGATCAAAAATCAAATTCAAACAACAAGACCCCTTTTTGGGTTAAGAACAAAAATGTAGTCAATGACAGAGTTGTTCATGCAAAAACAACTAAAACATCATCCCCTGTTTACAATCTCAAAGGTCTATCTTCAGATAAAGGAAAAGAAAAAAAAAGAAGTTTCCCTAAACGAAATTTTACACCATTGGGACAATCACTTGAATCTGCATTAAAAGAACTTCTTGAAATTAATATTATAACGCTACTCGAAATAAAGGAATATAATCTACAAGTCAAACCCCCATGGTGGAATGAAGATCACTTTTGTGACTATCATAGACACAAAGGACATAAGACTAATAGTTGCAATAAACTTCGACATTTAATACAAGACCTTATTGATGATGGTAATATATCAGTTGATGGACACACTCCTTCTGGTAACTCTGATCGTGAGGTGTTTAAAAACCCTCTCCCTAAGCATGACAGGGATAAAGGAAAGGCTCTTGAATCTAATGATGGTGTAAATTATACTACTGCTAAGTATGACTATACCATACATAACATCAGTGAGGTCGATAATTATGTCAACACTTTCATCATAAAAGGAAAAGAACCTGATTGCAAGGTTACTACTCGCAAAGGCACTGTTACCCTTAAAGGTCCTAATGCAAAACCTGCTACACCTGTTTCACAATACAACCTCATAGAGCACTTGGGAAAAACACCTGCACAAATTTCTATACTTGAGTTGCTACGCCTATCTCCTGAGCATAAAGCTATCTTAGATAAAGCGCTTGCCACTACTATAGTGCCTATAGACCTGCATGTAGATCAATTCCAAGCTATGGTGGGACACATCACTTCTCCTCATACTCTCACTTTTATTGAAAATGATGATTCATCCCTTCGACAACCACATAACACAGCTTTACAAATTGACGTCCTCATCCATAATGTTAAGATCAAGCGAGTTTTGATAGACAAAGGAGCAGGCCTTGATATTTGTACTCAAGAATTGATCACAAAATTAGGGTTCTCTGAAAATGTAGTTGATCCAAGTAAAAAGATTACCATAAAGGCATATGATGAAGAGAAATGCTCATCTAAAGGATCAGTTACTCTACCAATTAGAATTGGCCCTGTGGTAAAGGATGTGGTTTGTCGAGTCCTTGATCTCCCACTGACCTATAATATACTCCTTGGAAGACCTTGGATTCATGCAATGCAAGCAGTACCTTCTACATACCACCAGTGCATTAAATTCCCCCACAATGGTGTTGAAATCACAATACGAGGAGATCCAAACCCTTTCATGTATTGCCATAATCTAAGCCCTAAAATTGAAATCACAATCCCAATCAACCGTGAAGCATTTCCTTCCCAAGCATATGTTGATCCTGAGTCCTTAAAAGCATCTTCCTCAAAATCCAATGCAACCAAGATCAAAATATAGGTAAAAGAACAAGGAGTAGGAGAATATACCTTGAATCGTGCCCTTTGCATTGGAAAGCTACCTTTATCTCCCCACACCTATGGCAAACCACAAATGACTAAGACCACATCAAATGCAAATACTACAATGATTTGTAAATCAACTACTTTCAAAAAATGGGGAGCCCTTTATAATGAAACAAAAGAAGTTGATCTCCTAAAATGGTTATACAAAGATGAAGGTACAGAAAAAGAACAGACTGAAATAAAGATACCTGTTGAAAAATATGGTAAAGGATTTGATATTATGAAACAAATGGGATATGATGGTAAAAGTCCTCTTGGCTTACAGAAACAGGGTATCTTGGAACCAATACAATCTACTCGTACGCAAAAAGTCCCTGGTTTAGGATATGATGCGCAGAAAGATAAGACCTTGAGTACCGCATGTGCTTAAAGTAAGGAAGTAGAGTCCTCTAATGCTACACAGAAAAATGAGGAAAGTGCCATCAATGACTTCATTGAAATTTATGACTATGATAGTGTCCCTACCCCTGAACCTGATCATAATATTTGTACCCTTGAATCCATTCAAAATCTTGATTCGAATCATGATTCTTTACCCTTGGTTCACCCTGAACTCATTGATTTCGATCAAAAGGGACCACCACAATTGGATGTATTTGAAAATGATGAGGAAATCATAAATTTTCTAGGTGCACGAGAAGACACACCCCTTGAGGATCATAAAGCAAGATTCATCATAGAACTCAACAGTGTGGCTTATTTTGGGGGGAGTGCCAAGCCTTTCAGTCGCAAAATTATTGAAAATATAAATAGGTCTTCTAGTGAAAACTGCTTTGCGGCACTATTAGACCCAAAAAAAGTAAAAATAAAGGACGTATCCAAGGGTGAAAACCTCTTTAAGGCGCCTGAGGATGGAAGGCTTGAAACACTTCCCTTAGCAGTATATCATGAAAAATCATCTATGTTGGTGGAGAAGATAGTACCAACAAATCTGGGCACAGAAGAAAAACCAAAGATAATTCATTTAGCAGAATCATTAACACCTGAAGAGAGAATAGAGCATATGTAGTTTTACAAGGAAAGACAAGTTAACTTTGCATGGTCCTATGCAGATATGCCAGGACTTGATCCAGATCTAGTAATGCATCACTTGTCTTTGCCACCGGGGGCAAAACCTGTTAAACAAAAGTTGAGAAAAATGCACCCACACATTGCTCTATTGGTAAAAGTTGAATTACAAAAGTTGCTAGATGTGGGATTTATCAGACCTGTTGACTATGCTGATTGGATTTCAAATTTAGTACCAGTTTCAAAGCCTGATGGGGGCATCCAAGTTTGCATAGATTTTAGAGATTTAAACAAATCTTGTCCTAAGGATGACTTCCCACTTCCAAACATTGATATGATAGTGGATTTGATAGTAGGGCACGAAATGTTATCCCTCATGGATGGGTTCTCAGGCTACAATCAGATTAAAATTGCTCCTGAAGATCAAATTAAGACAGCATTCACTTGTCCTTGGGGAACCTTCTGTTGGAATGTCATGCCCTTTGGGTTGAAGAATGCCGAAGCTACCTACCAACGTGCAATGACCACTATCTTCCATGACATGATGCATAACTATTTGGAAGACTATGTAGATGATTTGTTGGGAAAATCCTACACCAGAGCTGGACATCTAGAGATCATGGATAAAATTTTCACAAGATTAGAACAATACAAGGTCCGATTGAATCCAAAGAAATGTGCCTTTGGGGTAACCTCTGGAAAACTCCTTGGATACATTGTATCATCTAAAGGAATTGAAGTTGATCCTGCAAAAATAAAGGCTATACTTGAAATACCTCCACCTAAGAATATCAGACAGTTGAGATCATTACAAGGAAAACTTCAGTCTATCCGTCGTTTTATAGCACAACTTGCAGATAAATGTCAACCCTTTCAGCATCTGTTACACAAGAATGTTTCATTTAGATGGGATGACAAGTGTGAACAAGCTTTTCAGAAAATCAAAGAATATTTGATGACACCACCAGTATTAGTACCTCCTACAGATGACAAACCTTTACTTCTATATATATCCACAACCACCACAGCACTGGGGGCACTTTTGGCACAACATGACTCTGAAGGAAAGGAATGTGCAATCTATTACATCAGTCGTACTCTAGTGGGATACGAGCTCAATTATAGTCCTATTGAAAGAGCATGCCTTGCTGTAGTTTTTGCATCACAGAAGCTGAGACATTACATGCTTACACACCAGACAAAGCTCATTGCAAAAATTGATCCTCTTAAGTACCTCTTGAACAAAGCAACACTCACAGGACGATTAGCTAAATGGGTGATGATTCTTAGCGAGTTTGATATTGAGTACATAGAAAGAAAAGCAATCAAAGGACAAGCTATCATGGATCAACTCGCCGATGCTCCTATGATAGATGATCATCCTCTTACTACAGAGTTTCCTGATGAATCAATCTTCAACATGGAATCTACACATCTATGGACTTTATATTTTGATGGCTCCTTCACACAAGGTGGGTCTGGCGCTGGAATTCTCTTTGTCACTCCACAAGGGGATTGTATACCTAAAGCTTATAAGATACAGTTTCCATGTACCAACAATATTGCAGAATATGAGGCATTACTTTCAAGGCTTCATATAGCTGTGCAATGGAAGATCCTTGAGTTGCGTGTTCTTGGTGACTCTCAGCTAGTGATCAGACAAGTTAATGATGACTATAAAACAAAAGATGAAAAATTGATGCCTTACAAAAGAATGGTGGATGATTTCAAGGCCTATTTCACATTAATCTCTTTTGAGCAGATTCCTCGAGATAACAACAGAGTTGCTGATGCAATGTCAACAATTGGTTCACTTGTAGAAATTCCAAGTAATGCCACTTACTGTGAGTTCCTGGTAGAACCTCTTTTGGAACCTGCTTACAATATACCACAATCTGAAATGATTTGTCTCATTGTTGGTCCTAATTCCCAATGGTATGGGGATATTTATACCTATCTTCGAGATAACACCTTGCCATCAAACCTATCCAATAAATCTCGTAAAACCTTTATCCGTCAAGCTTCCCGCTATGTGATCTTAGCCGATACCCTTTACCGCCGAGGTCTCGATGGTACTTTACTTAGATGTCTTGAGCACGATGAGGTCAAAACTGCTTTACAAGACGTACATGAAGGTATATGTGGGGCACATTCTAGCGGTCCTACCTTAGCCAAGAAACTCTTGCGTATGGGTTATTATTGGCCTTCAATGGAAAAGGATGCTTATCAGTTTGTTAAAAAATGCAAGCAGTGTCAAAAACATGCAGACTTGATACATGCTCCTGCACAAGAATTGCAGTCTCTTGCTACACCATGTCCCTTTTATCAGTGGGGACTCGATCTCGTGGGAAAGATCCATCCACCTTCATCCAATGGTCATAAGTTCATTCTCGTTGCCACTGACTATTTCACGAAATGGATTGAAGTTGTTCCTCTCACTCATATCACTGGAAAACAAATAGCCACCTTCATACTGAACTACATCATCTATCGTTATGGCGTTCCTCTATCCATCATCACAAATAATGGTCATCCATTCAAAAATCAGGATGTCCGTGAACTCTGTGAGAAATTCCATATACAACATCATTTTTCCACACCTTACTATCCTCAAGGTAACGGCTAGGCTGAGGCTTCTAATAAAACCATTCTCAAAATTCTTAAAAGGACAGTCAATGAAGATGGTCGAGATTGGCATATTCAATTGAATCCTCCACTGTGGGCTTATCCCACGAGTGTCTGCACTCCCATAGGTGCTACCCCATATGCCCTTGTCTATGGATTTGAAGCCATCTTTCCCATCGAGGTTGAGTTGCCCTCTTTGCACGTCTCTTTGCACAATCAAATCAGTGATGAAGAATACCGAGTTTCCCATTTGCAGGAGTTGGAACTGTTGGATGAACGAAGACAAACTGCTTTCAATCATCTTAGAGCATACCAGCAACGGATGTGTCAAAGTTATAATCAGAAAGTGAAACCACATACATTTGAGGTTGGGGATCTTGTTCTTCACGAAAATCCTCACACTCAACAAGACAGAGAAAAGAAGGGTAAATTTGAGCCTACTTGGTTGGGTCCATACGTTATCACTACTGTGTATGGATCTGGGGCATACCAGTTATCTACTCCAGAAGGTGAAATGCTTAGTGATCCCATCAATAGTATGCACATTTGCAAGTTTTACACCTAAATGCTTCAGAGGGAAATCTTTTCAAAGTCCTAAAAAAATACAAAAAAGAGGAAAAAAAAAGTCCTAAAAAAATACAAAAAAGGGGAAAAATCTTGAAAAAATCTAAAAAAAGGAAAAAAAGTCTGAGAAAAAATACAAAAAAAAGGGAAAAAGGATCCTAAAAAGAAAAAAGAAAAAAGAAGAATTACAAAAAAGGAAAAAAGGATCCTAAAATATAGAAAAAAGGGAAAAAAAGTCCTAAAAAATACAAAAAAGGGAAAAAAGTCTAAAAAAAAAAAAGAAGAAAAAGAGAAATCCATTTGTTCAATGGTGAAAACCACTTCGGTGGCGCCTTGAGCAAGTAACATAGTGAAAACCAAAAAATCAATGCCATGTGTAGAGGCTTTTACTCCTCTTTCCTTTGGAGCTTTACTTGATCTTTTCGTTCCCTTTTTCATCCTCCACTTCATACTGACCTTTTCACACTCACCATGGCTTGTGAATTGTTTAACATTCCCCTCACTTGCTCGCTTTGCCACTCATACTAGGTTGGTCCTATCCCTCATTGGGGCATCTCCTTAACCTTAGCTATGGGTTAAGATACTGATCACCTCGCGGTCAGAGAAACTACCCTCTTTGTCTATCTGCTTGTCTATTTTTCATCGTAAAATGTCCTAAAAAAATTCAAAAAAATCATAAAATGTCTTGAAAAAATTCAAAAAAATCATAAAATGTCCTTAAAAAAAATTTTAAAACAAAAAAATGTCCTTAAAAATTCAAAAAATCCTAAAGTAATGCCTAAAAAAAAATCCAAAAAAAAATCCTAAAATGTCCTGAAAAAAATTCCAAAATTAAAAAAAATCATAAAATGAAAAGAGTCCAAAACAATCATAAAATGTCAGAATAGTCCAAAAAAAAAAAAAAAACACTTGAAATGACATGAGATAATCCAAAAATCATAAAAATGTTCTAAAAAGAAATCAAAAAATCAAATATTCAAAAAAAAAAAAAAATCAAAAATTCCAAAAAACAATGACACTTTCAGATCACCACATAGCTTTGAACTTCAACAAAATCAAAACATGCAAGTGTTGACAATCAAGCAAACATTATAACATAAATATCAACCCATCTTACAAATCCAACCAAAACACATAAACTGTAACTAGAATCATTTTTTACATCAAAGTAAAACCCCTGTTTGTTTGTTGATCTTTGCTTATTTTATGATTTTATCTTTGGTGACATGTCTTTTAGCTTCTTCAGGATGTCTTTGACTAGAGAGGCAAGGATGGGACATGTTCATTTGTTTGTTGTTTGTGGATTGTTTCTCATTCACAGGATGACTCGTCTTAGGACATGGTTGTCTAAAACCATTGAGGACCTATGAGTCTAATGTGGATGAGAGGATTCCTTGTATAATAGTGTCTTCCATGCAATAAGTATTCAAGTCATCTAAAGGTTCTGCTTATACTAGATGCTTATATCATACTAAATAAAATGCAAAGCGATGTTTAGAGTGGAGTAGATGTTTCCATTATCTAGGCGGCTTATACCTTTACCGACACAATAAGCTCAATGATGATAAAAGCACTTAAAAGGCACAAGAGGCTTCATCACCTTCATTCTCTTCCATCTTGCATTTCATTTTCTTCATCTTTCTTGTCGCAGAGAAATCAATCAATTGCTTAACTCACTGATATATGTCTCTTGAATCAATTCTCAAATCAATCAACCTGCTTCTCAGAATTTCATGTCCCCTTAACCCATCAGTCAATCCATCATTGCAGCACCTTGTCTTGTGTAAGCATAATTCTCAATTAGCTTAATTAACTCAATCAGCTTCATTAGCTCATCAACCTGGGTATACTAATCATTTCCATCAATTGTTTAGTTATGCCCATCAACTATGCATTTTCATCAAAATGTACATCATTGCTTTATCACTTTCACAATATCAAGTATCTAATCACTTTCTAGACATCTATCGAGAGATTAATCTTCTTACAATCTTTTCAATCAATCTCTCGAGGGGGCATATCATTCTTATCATAATCCTTACCAAGATATCTTTGGAGCATGTATCAGTTGATCAATCTTTTTCTTTGAAACAATGCGACAAGCTGCATTGTCTCAAAGAGGGGCAAAATGTAGACACTCAAAATTTTCCTCACAATCGTAATGATATTCGTCTATTGATTAAATAGATATTATTATTTACTTAATCAATTCATTCAATACTTTCTTCTATTCATGTATTTCATCAAATCATTGAACCATCTCATGCTCATTCAATATCTGTTGCATTAACATTCATGTCCATTTCCACTATCATTCATACCAGTTTGCATAATAAATCATAATCATTCATAATCCATTTGCATAATAAGTCATAAACATCATTTCCATATTAAATTAATTATCATTATCATCCATAATTGTTTCATATTCATCTCCATTAATAAATCAATTATCATAGTCATTGATTATTATTTCATAATAAACTAATTATCATAACTTGCATATTAATCATATCATTTGCATAAATCGTTCATTAAATATTGCATTTTAGTAAAGCATCTTTAAATCATTTTATTCATATTTAACCATTTAGGTACATTTTAATCTAATATCCCTTTATCATTTTCATTATCATCCATAACATTTAACCCAACAATGTGGGATAATGGCATTTCCTTCTCTCTCATCTTTTATCCCACATTTCATCTTCAACCCCTCTCCATCTTCAAGGAACTCCTATTTAAAATGGGATTTCCCTCTCATTTTCTCTCTCACAAATTTTGCTCACAAATTTACATACTCATATCATCTTTGCATCTTGATTGCATTTCTCATTCACCATAGCCTCTTTATTGCATTTTGTGCTCATAAAATCTGAGAGCAAATGCATAAACAAAGATCTTGGTGATAGGGAGACAATGGAGATTGATTTCTTTTAAAAGCATTGTTTTGTTTCTGTAGTTTAGATTTGCATTTATGGTTTTTCTTTTAATTAGAATGGCTCTATTGATGTGGGTTGAAATGGTGGTTCTTAATCCATATAACCATACATTTTTATGGCTCTACACCTAACAATTTTGTTAGATTGCAAAATAGGATATTCAATGAAAAAACACCATACAATTTCTAGTTAAATATATTATTCTATCGACATATTCTTACACCTCCTCCTCATGCAAGAGCTACTATTTTTAATGATACCATAAGTAATGTGTCTCAACTGTCAATAGTAGATGCTCTAAATGTTTAATGTTTTGGACTCTTTTTCTTGAAGCTTAGTAACATGCAGAGTAAGGGAAGAGAATATGTGTTTATATGGCTAGTAAAAGCTTATTTCATCATTCTGTGCTTAGATCGCAAATATTAGACTTATTATTTTGTTAATATTGACTTTGTTTTGCATGCTTGTTGCGATTATGGGATTATAGAATTATAGCTCTCTAAGATTAAATATTTTTGAATACCTCATCTTTAACATAAATTTAAAGTCTAAACACAATATAAAAAATGGGAATAAGATTGATGTATATTAAGTTTCTATTTATAATCATACACTTTAGATTCTAATGAAGAAATAAAACCCATAGAACATTCCATGCTATAACTGTTCTATAAATCATTGTGTAACTATCATTGTTCCATATTATATGCTCATAAAAATTAATAGAGTGAAAAAGAGAATCAACATATATGTTCTTTAATCATGGGTGTCAAAAATATTGATCTTTGGTGACTCGCAATTAGTAATTAAAAAAATAAATGGAACATATCAAGCAAAGCATGACAAATTATCCAAATACAAGGATCTTATCATGCACTTGTTAGTGAAGTTTCAGACATTTACCATTACTAACATCCCACAAAAAGATAATCAGCTTGCGGATGCAATGGCAAGTGCTACCTCTCTTATATCCCCTCAAGATCCTTCAAAAAATTTCACATTCACTATTCACCCTATCATGAAACCTATGATTGATGAAAGAATGGAAGAACATTTAATGACAAATGAGGATGACTTGAGTGAATGGTATGATACCATATTCAACTATTTGAGAAGTGCTACCTTTCCCGAGCCAACAACCAAAAACCTTTGTGCTAATTTATTAAAGCTTGCATCTAAATATATAATTCTCGCCGGTGTGTTGTATCGAAAGTTGTTCTATACTCTCTTACTTAGATTCTTATACAAATCTAAGATACCTCTAGCACTTGACCAAGCCCATGAAGGTGCTTGTGGTGGAAATTTTGGAGGGAAAACATTGGTTCAAAAACTTATCCATATTGGGTATTACCGGTGCAACATGGAATGTGATTGCTTTGATTATGTTCAAAATGTCATAAATTTTAGGAATATAGCAATTTGCATCATGCTCCTACTAGTGAAATTCAAACTCAAGTTTTGATATGGCCCTTTGCAGTTTGGGGATTAGACATCATAGGAAAAATTTCATCCCCTTCTTCTACTGGACATACCTTTATCATCACTACAACTAATTATTTCACAAAAAGGGTAGAGGTCATTCCTCTTCGATCTACAATAGTTGAGGTAATATGCCATTTCATCCTACAACACATTATTGCTCACTTTGGACTCCCTTCTACATTAGTCTCTAATAATGGTACAACATTTAAGAATAATGATGTGAAGAAATTTGTGGAGACCTTTAATATCCAATATTGTTTTTTGACACCTTTTTACCCACAATCTAATGGTCTAGCTGAATCAACTAACTAGCAGTCATATGCACAGGCATGTTACAATCAACCGATAGGGGCCTACCATGGTGGGCAACGTTTGTCATGAGGAGGTTTGAAGCTTTTTTTTTCCATGAAAAGGTGACCGTGAATGAAATAGATTAGTTAGATTGTATGAATCAAGTAATCATGAATAAATTTTTGTATAAATTTTATTTAATACTATGAGAAAAATTGGAAATCAATTTTTAAATTTGTTTAAAAGTGGGAACTTAAAAATTAAATTTAATATTAAATTTAAAATAATTGTTTCTTCTAGCAAGAATATTTTAGTTTTATATTTATTGGCAACATATGCACATGCATATTGTCACTATTTGTGTAGGTTATTCAATCAATTAATTATTTAGTTTTGAAGTTAATTATGGAATTTTTTTGTAAGGGTCATCACACATGTGTGTATTTTTTAAAATTGGACCAAAAAAGTACACATTTTTTTCATGAAAGGAAGACGTTCAATATTGAGTACTTTTTATAATTAGTATATCTCTATAGTTTTGTAAATTAAAGTTTTAGTATGCATATGTTTTTTGATGAGAGATG
>VDFB02220284.1:0-18661 GCA_007258455.2 Sequoia sempervirens
TGCCGATGCAATCTTCATTTCACTCGCTTCCCTGTGACTTTCAAAGTCAGGGAGATGTTATGCAGATATCTTTGCATCTTACCAATATGTACTTTTCAATGTATTTTCATTCGCTAAGACAAAATCACCCTTTTACCGATGAATTCTCATTTCGGCGTGTCCACCAAGTTCTCTCACCGAAGAAATAAACCCAAGCAATGAAACAATACTCTCGGCAAGACAATGAACCCTCGGGAATACACATACCAACACCAAATGTCTTACTGAAATCACTCCTCCATATTACTCCTATTTGGCAAAACTCACTCCGAACTATCTGTCGGTATAATATTCATACTTTGGTGAAACTTATGCCGAAAAGTTCTTCTCCCGGCGATGCATATCTTCATCGGCATAAGATTTGAATCGGCAAGACTCTATAGCTTCTCACCGAGAGCTTTTGAATACCCTTGAAATTGGTTCGGCCAAAAAACAACCACTTCGCTAAGACCTTCCCCGATACACACAAGTCTTACCGAGACATCTGTTTGCAAGTCAATCGGTAAGACAAAATGATTTCGTTATGAGTTCATGCCGATACTAATCGGTCTGGCTTGAACAAACCCTTTTTGTGCATTAATCGGTATGATGTATGACATTCGCCCTGACATTACACCGATGCCCCAACATATGCCGATATATTTTTTATAGATGCCTATCGGCAAGAAAAAATAATTTGCCAAACATTATCCCGAACGCCTTTAGCTTGACTGATATACTTCCACATGTAGCGGTCGGCGAAACACAATGTACTCGCCATGAATTTACTCTAACAATGATTCCCTTTGCTGTAATAACTCCTTTTGTCGCCGAAACAAGAAAATCGTCCTGCCGATAGTCTGCAACAAACATATATTAGTGAAAAATTAGATCGGGGAGACTTCTACTATGTCTTGCTGATTCAGGTCATGAAAGACTTGATGGATTCAATGGATTTTATGACAGAAAACAAGCAAGACAATACAAAGAAGGACTTTGATGCTTATGATGAGGACTCAATGCTGGAACTCTTGGATGAAATAGACTGTAAAATTTCAAAATTTTACAGTTCTAACACCACCCTCCACCTTGGCTAGAATAGAAACAATAGCATAAAAAATCCCATCAATAGAATCTCCTCGCTCGAAGTGGAAGAGAGAGGCACCTTCACAACTGAATCAACAAGCTCACATCGATCTACAGGAGGGAAAACCTTAGGGCATTCCCAATAGAAGAACCATGTTTCCTAGAGACCCAAGGGACCCTAGTAGTGGAAAAAACAAGGGAATCCAGCTCACAATGCAGCATAGGGTATCTAGGAGAGGGCTAAAGAAAACCCCTCCTAAGAATGAGACCTAGGTCACCTGACCCTAACCTAGATGAATCTGGTTTATCCTATGCCTTGTGCAACACAGAGTCCAATGCTCCAACAAGACCTTTTGTTGTGCCTCCAAACACAATGCCATGAAGGATTCCTCATCATCCTCCACTTAGTTGCACCATGCAGCAGCAATCTCACTCTTCCCATCTTCCACACAACCCTACTCTTCCAAATAAAACTCCAACAAAATGTTGAGGAGCAGCTCGTCCTCCTCCTTGACCCATTCATGGCCCCAAACATCCTCCTTAGTGTCTTTTGAATCATCTTCCTCACCTTCATCTTCATTTGCAATTCCACCACCGTCGTTTTTGCAAGAGGAACCACCATTGGAAGTTGTTGTCACTACTAGGGTTTTTGATTCCATAGTTGTCCTCTTGTTAGCACCCGTACTTTTGAAGGTAGAAGGTTGTTGAATCTATGACATTGTAGCATTTAAGTGAAGGAAAGTCAAGTGACATAGAAGGAAAGCATACTTGAGAACAAAGGAGCCGAAAGGAACCTTGATAAGGTATGTGCTAGGGTTGAAGCTTGGTGTTATAAAATTGAGAAAATAGCATTATGTGTCTATAAGTTGGTGTTTTTTGATTGTTAAGCTGGTTAAATTGGTCCCTATGTGATTTATTATAGTTTGTGATAGTTTTGTATGTGTGTGAGTCAATGACAAGGATGTCCCCACAGTTACATCCACCTAGGTCATAGGTAGCAAGGGAAATTGAAAGAGCTGATCAGACTGTTGGAAATATTGTCATTGATGTCTTGTTGTCATTGATGCCAAAGACAGTTAATCTTTTGGTTTAAATTGCCCATATCTTATTAGGAGCAGTGAATACAGCGTTTGAGATTATATGAAGGCAGCATTCAAGATTATGAGAAGACAGTGATCATAATTAATATTTAATGAAGGCGGTAATTAATGATAAAAGAGGCAGATTCATTTATTAAGGAAGCAGCAATTAATTTACAAAAGGTAGCACCAAAAATGGGCAGACCAGAATGGATTTATTATAGGTTGGCCAACCCCTTGGAAGAATAAAATATTGAAACAAAATTATTATTATTTTGGCCAACTCCTTTGAGAGGATCGCCCTTCTTGAGCAATTAAAAATAAAGTTAATTATTTATGAAAGAGGCCGACCTCTTTGGAAGAGGCACGATATGAGATATAAAAAGAACATAAGTGGAGGGTGGAAAGGCAAGCAATAAAAAGAATATTATTCAGATTTAAGAGCAGATCTTCAAGAATAATAAGAGCAGATTTATAAAGGAAATATGAAGACTATTGCAGAAAGTTGGAGCAGACTTATATGAAGAATATTGCAGATCTAGATGAAAGAATATTGCAGATCTAGAAGAAGAATATATGCACATTTGTGAAGCAATTATGGACAGATTTTATGAAGAGTTTATGATCAGATTTTTGGAGGATTTATGATCATATGTATAATTTTTTTATGAGCAGATTTATGAAAGACAAGTGAACAGGTTTGAGAAAGAAAAAGAGTTTGGTGCCTCCTCTTGAAGGAGATTGGCGTCTCATGCTGAGTTGGTGCTTAGTTGTGGGGATTGGTGTCTCCAATGGGTTGGTGCCTACAAATCATATAAGAAGAGATTGGTGTCTCTTGCTAAGTTGGTGCTTGGCAGTGGGGTTGGTGCCTACAAAGATTGTAAGAAGATTTTATATATAAGCAATATTTTGGCGTGGTTTTCTCAAGTTTTTCCACGTAAATCGTGTGTTCTCCTTGTGTTGCATAATTGTTAGATCTTGTATGATTGATATTGTTATGGTTGTTAAGTTTTGAAAAAGTAAAAGATTATATTATACTGATTCAACCCTCACCCCGCTCCCCCCCTCTAAGTATAATTGTGTGCTCATCACAGACATGAGGCCGCGGTGGAGCTGTCTAGCTGCCATCTAGAGGAGAGTGGAGCTCCACGGTTGTCTTGGTAGAATCTAGTAGCCAAGTGATGCTCATTCTTGTGGGAGCAGAATGAGGGCTAGTCTAGTAGCAACCAGTTATGGTTGCCATATAGCAAGAAGCTTCCTTGATCACTCGTGCTGAAGTCCAATTGAGTGGTTGCAACCCTCCTAGTCGATAGTACTAAGTCTAATTAGGTTTAGAGGTCAAGTTCCGTAGGAATGTGTATGCTTATGTGACAGGTGGGTCCAATTGTAGAATGGCCAAGTGCTGTGAATATTGTGTTAAGCATGTAAGACATAGACCAAACTAGAGACAAAGAAGAAGGTTGTCATAGAATGATTTAGTTGGTTGAAGATCTATGCTATTTAAATTGACAAAGACCTCCAATGGCTGCAAACGTCACCATCACCCCTGTGAAACTAAATATTCCACTATTAGGGCAAGCAAGTGGAAAAGCAAGCCTGATACTTGAGCTGGTCTTCAAACTGATCTATCCGCATTCCAAAAATTAAATTGGTGATATCTTATTCTTGTTCCTTAGATATAATTCCCTACAATATTGTTTGAGAGGCTGGTCCAATTGTAGAATGGTCAAGTTTTGTGAATAATGTGCTAAGTTTGTAAGATATGGACCAAACTAGAAACCAAGAAGAAGGTTGTCATGGAATGATTTAGTTGGTTGAAGCTCTAGACTAGTCCAATTGGCAAAGACCTTCAATGGACAGTGGCCACATGCCTCACTATCACCCCTGTGAAACTGAATATCTTGATGTGTGGGAGGTCGGGTGGAAAAGCAAGCTTGATACTTGAGTTGGTCTCCAAGCTGAGCTATCCACATTCCAATAGTCAAATTGGTGATCTCTCTCTCTCTCTCTCTATATATATATATATATATATATTCATATTTATGTTGGTGGTTTGTGCTAAATATACAGTGGGACTGCAACTAGTAGGATTAATTCCCTAGGAACCCGTGGGATTGACTTTGTGTAGTATGTTTGCAGGCCTAACTAGATAAATGAAACATGAGGCTATATTAGATGCTATGGAAGAAAAAGATAAGCAATCGTCTGATTCTTGTATAAAAGCCTAGAGAATTCTGTCATTGACTATGAGAAGTGTATGAGAGTCATTAAACCATAGACTTCACCTTGTAATCTTGTACTTACGTTGTCTATATATAAATAAGTAAATAAATCCTAAGTCAAATTATAACAATGTGAGTACAAATGGTTGACTGTGAATGAGCTTCGGAATAACTTACTAGCCTTGTGTTCTTATCTGAATCAATTAATGGATAATTTTAACTAGATTCAGGTCTTATTAATAAATCTAGTAATGAGGTTATCTGACTAAGCTCCTTCCTGTTTGAACTGACTAGAGATGAGTTTCATGTGCCTTATTCTTAGAGATACCCCAAATTTGCAGCTTAGTCTTGAGTCTTTGGATGTAGGAAAATGATATTGATGAAACCAATCCTCAATCCTCTAAGGTCTTGTTACCTTCCTATTGAAGTATTACTGTATTCCTTGTTTCATTTAACCTATAAGATAAATGACCTAAATCTGTGACATTCTAGCAGATGTAGTTAATCGAATCATACTTTGAAGTGTATGGACTTTGGTTTCAAGCTTTGAAACTGCATTGGGAACTTAAGACCTGTGGCTGCAAATTTGGATATTCCTTGTGATAAGATTTCTTAATAGTAATTCTAATTCTTCAATCTCGAAGATTTCCCTAGTTCTTTATGGAATGGAGATGCAATCTAGGGGTTACCTAAGTCCATTGTACCATGTAATTTTTGTGAATGATATACTGTCGATACCATTAGTCAAATTATTATTTTATGTCCCAATGTCTTCTAGGTTTAGAACATTTATGGATTCTCAATTTAATAATTGGTGAAATTCTCAAGTTTACGCTGGAGAAACTTGACCTTAGCCTTTTGACTTGATTCTAAAAGAGTACCCTTAACTCTAACGTCAACAGATAAGCTGGCTATGAATAACTCTAGTAGCCCTTGAGCAAATCCTCTGTTTATCACATGATTTTTGATAATATAGTCAAGATGAGCCCCACTCATGCCAATGGCAGTTTGGGTCAAAGGCTGAAATTTTATTTCCTTAGCCATCCCCTTAGAAAATTGCTGAATAAATGAATGAAACCTTGTTGACCAAAACTATCACACACATGTTTGCAGAATGATTGTTGCTCAGGCCAAAGGCCATCAAATTTTATTACCATTGATGCCATGATAGCTTAGCTTAGCTATAAATTGACTAATCGCAGAGCTCTGTGCATTAAGTGTTGTCATCACCACCATGGGCTTCTAAGAGCTGTTGATTTATCTTTGCATTGCATTAGCCTGATTCCTTGCAACTCAGTAATGACCCTGCTCAAATCTGACCTCAAAATGCGGATTGTAGGCTCAAGGAATTTCGTCAAACAATTCACATGCAAGGGTCATATGACTGATATAACATTTCAGTTTGCTTTAATGACTCTTTTCTTTAATTAGCATCAATGAGATTGCTTACAAATGACTCTAAATTGACTAAACAATGTTCTAACATGAATGTGCAACTTACTTTGACAATATTCGATGCATATATATGATCTAATCATGAGAAATGAACACCTACAGCCAACTGGTATTTTAACAAACAGTTGGTATGCAAACTCTAATGCTGATTACTATGATATAGAATTGCTCAATGACAACTACAAATGACCAGCAAATTAGTATATCTTATTACAACACAATGATCCAATACAATGCTCATCAATAAGCCAAGACTCTTGGCATTTACAAGAATTACAAAATATGATAATGCTGGTATAATGCACACCTACAGCTGAAACTTATAACACCTAAAATGCAATGCTAACATGAATGATAAACAAAGGAACCTGGAGAAATATTGATGCCTTAGAAGAGAGCTGATGGAAGAATCAAGTTTCAAGCAAAATGAACTTCTCTTAGGCCCCAATCGAAGCTTTCACCCAGCGCCCTGTTCTTGCCTGGCAATACTCTAGATAAAAAATGCAGCAATTAAACTCCACCTCTTGGCACTTGAAATGATTGTCTCGGCGATAGCAATTGAATGCAACAATACCCAGAACCATAGGATGCTTCGATAATGAGATATGAACAAAAATATGTTTCCAATGATGCCCCAGCAGCAGTATATCAGACTTCTAAATAAATTGTAGATGCTGCAAACCATTTTCAAAATGCATGAAACATCATCTCCATTCACTATAGAATCTAGTGCTGCAACCTCCTTGGAGAATCAATGCCAAAACAAGAAGATATAAGCAAAATCATGGCTTCAACTAGCTGGTATGATGGACTGTAAATTTATATCAGAATTCTGGAAATGACTGAATGACCTCCTCAATGCAAATTTGATGAAGACTATGAACTCCAAAATGTCTCCAACAATGCTCCAAATCAAACCATACAAAAACTTGGCCAAAGGCCACTAAGTTTTTACAATGAAGTTCAAATAGAAAGTCTGAAGTAACTTTCTCCCAACTGCAATAATTCAAGTGATATTTCACACCCTCAAAATTGCTTACCAATTGAGAGTTTTCGTTCTCAATGGCCAATTGTGACTACTGCAGAAACCCTAGGCTCCACAATGCACATCAACAACAAACATCAACATCAACAACAACAAATCTGGATGATGAGAATGAAGCCCATGATGTCTATTTATACTTTTTCCTCAAGAGGTCGGCCTCCTTCTAGAACTTTGCCAAGTCACCTTCTAGAAGGAATATTATTTTATTTTATTTTATTATTTTATTATTTTGCACTTTATAATAAAATAATTATTCATAACATAAAGTGCAAACATAACATTACTTTATAACATGAGGTTTCTAAAAATAGAAACATATCAAGAAATCATTAGAACACCTCCATATGTAGACTGAATCACGAAATGAGCCAACCAATCAACTGGGTATCTGCCAAACGATCCCTCTTATCAAGCCCATTAGCCTACGAGGATCAGGAATAGGCTAATTCCTTTAAACTCCATCGCTCATGAAAAAGGGGACATTACAAACTCGAGAAGCTCAAGAGCACAACACCTTCTAGAGTTGCAAGAGCTGCTAGATCTTCCATGTCTCTTGGAGATTGTGTGGTTCACAAGGATAGTGACGGACAGAAAGTGAGTATGTATGGTGGAGCTCACAAGACCCACGACAGAGCTTTCTGCCAAATAATGATCTCCTATTAACAAAATGCTTGCATATGGGAACACAATAAAGTGGGACCCATCGTATGCTAACTCACCTACCAACCAACAATCTCACAACAAATTGCTGATACCCTTGGAAATGTTTCCTTTGGACTGTGAGGGCCTTATGACTGGAAATGGATCAGACAGCTACTGCAATCCTAAGAGATCAAAGGCTCTGACAACACTTGAACATTAGAAGAGCCTTTGGATTAGAAGATCTACAATTGAGGCAACTCTCAGCATTAATGAGCTCTAATATCCCTTGAAACTTGTTGGTAACAATTTGGAACCCCTAATAAACTTTGCTCTCAATCATGTTTGTAGCCAAAGATCAAGTCTTTCTCATCATTTTTCATGTCAAAAGCCAAATCTTTAGGTTTCCGTATACCTTGCTAACCCTAAATCCTTATATATTTTTTCATAAGGAATTCATACGTCAAATTTAATCCATTGATTTTTGGAATCTTATGGATGAGATTTTTTTTCATTATATGTGTGTTGTACTCAAACTTTGATCATGCCCATTTAAAAATTTGAATCCTCTGGATTAAGATGCATTAGTCGAAATAATTTTGGAGGAAATTGTGCAAGTTCTTTGAATCGTCTGTTATGTAAGTTTGTCCAAATCAAAATTTTGAGCATTCCAAAGTGAATTTTAAATCATCAAATATTCATCATCATAGGTGATTTAGGTATTGGTAAATCATTTTAAAGTGCCAAAATTTATTTGAGTCAAGTCATAAAAATCAACTTTTCAAGAAATCGGACCTTTCAGATAGTTTTGCACCATGTGCAAACATGCAGCCAATTCTTGAAGCCGTGACATTCTAAAACAATTAAGAAATTTTTTACCTCTTCGTACCTTTTACTTTTCTGCAAATTTGTCCGTTACGTCAAAAAATTGTGCAGCCTTAGGTCATCAGGCTTTACCTTCACATAGGCAATTTTTTGTTTTGTTCTAAATGCACCCAACAAGTCCGAAAACCTAATCCATTTTGAGTTGTGGGGGTTTTCTCCAACTGAAGGACACTTTGACTTTTGTTTAGATGTCCCACTCCCCACAACCCCCAAAATGGCGATTTCTCTTAAGGTTTGTGGACTTTATAACCCATTTGCACTTTTTCCATTTGGTACAAATATTCTTATGACCCTTGCATATCCAATGTACCTTAAAATGCACTTTTGTGGCATTCAATCTCTCCTACATCCATGATTCCATTCCTTCTCTATTTATATTTGAAAAATCTTTGTTCAATTAGATAAGATAGCTTCTAGATTCAACTGTGTTTTCTTTTCAATCTAGAAGTAATCTTATCTAATCTACATGGATTGTTGAAAATTCATGCCAACTATGTTTTTTCAATGTCACGAGCCTTGTCATGCCCTTACTTCCTCACCTAACCTTTTCTCATGGAATGTGAAAGAATGAAGGTCATTTATTGTCTACACTCCTCACTTGCCAAACATTTATAGGGTCTAACAGATTGTTCTTCCTTGGTGATCTTGTGTTGGCTATAGAACTAGAAAGTTGCTTCTTTACACTATGAAAACTTCTTTAGTGTTTGCACCTATAGGATTCGATGGTGCATCCACACCTCAATAGCTCAAGTTTTATCAGTGGGGAATTCGATTGCATTCACACCTTTAGAAAGATACCAATGTTGGCCACAACATTTGAGAAAGGTTTGTTGAAATTATATGCTCTTATATGGTGTCAAGCAATTTCATGTCAATTGCCTGAGGCCAAGATAAGTCTGATATAAGACAATTTTTGAAAATGTGGACATGAATAATGACTAAGTCACAAGGTTTGGTGAACTTCAAGCATGGAGTTCGAATTTTATCAAATCTGAAATTTTTATTTGAAATTTGCTGAAATTCACCACATTTTTTCGTAGCAAGAAACGAAGTAAGTTCAATCCCGTTACCACCCACCCGACACCAAATACTTTGCTACGGTTGGGATCCATTCACATCAAATACGGACTTCATCACTTTAGTCATTCGCAGAAACCCGCTTCTAATGTATTGCCTTCAGTCGCAAGCCGGGGCATAATGAACCCTTGACCTCGCGAGGAGCCAATGCTTTGTGAAATGTTTTGAAGTTTCCGATAACTATATTAATATTTGAATAGTGAACCATAAGAAAGCAATGCTAATTTGGGATGTCTATAAGATGGTGTAAAATAGTATAAGGGAATAGATCCCTTTTTTAAAAAATTGGGTCAATCAAATTAATGCATATAATAAATATATAAACTAATTTAGAGTTAATTAAGAGAGAAATTTGATAATTGTAATAAATGTATGTTTAGAGTATTAAATGTAAGGAGATAAGGTTTTTAGTTTTAGGAATTAGAATAAAGAATATATGTTTATGTTGTGTAATATAATTATTTAGGTAAAAAAAAAATGTTTGGAGTTTAAAGAATGATTTAGGATTTGTATAGTTTTTGAAAATATACATAGGTCATATATTATCCTTTTAAGGTTGAATGCAAGCTCCACGAAAATGATCTAGTGCATAGAGTTGATTTGTAAGCTATAAGATTGTCGTGAGAATATGGACTTCTACAACCTAATTTTTTGCGATCTTTGATGGATGAATCATGTGTAAGGATGACGATATTTTGAAATACCTTAGAGGAATTTGTCAAATTGATAAAGTCAAAATACACTAAAGATTCAAGTTAACTAAATCTATTTATCAATGTTAAACTATTTTGACAATTTTGTGGATATATTGCTTATATTTAAAAAGAAAAATTACATAAGGCGAATTTAATGCCGATTTTTATTTCCAATTTTTTTCCTTGCTGAACTTCATCCAAATTTCAATGTTGCCAAACTCAAACTCGAATTCAAACCTTGTGACTTAGGATAATGATGATGATAGCAAAGTTGCTGATGTGGAACCTAAGACAAGTGAAGATTTTAGAGGACCTCCAACATTCATTGTTACTCCGAATGTTGTGCTAGGAAGTAGCTTACCAAGTTTGTCCAACTCTAAATGCCAGTAATGCTTATCAGCGCTACCAAAAACATGCCTGCCCAGAACCTGGGGAGACAGAGGCAAACCTCCACATTAATTTAATTTTTACCAATCTCTCAATTAAATCCTCATATCCAGTGACTGCATATGGCTGGTGAAAAGCATGCCAACTGAAGAGCTGTGTTGCATAATGTCTCTCCATTACTTTCATCTTATAACAAATGCTAATTCCTGCTGGCATTAGCATCCTTTCATCACGGGCCATTACAATTACACAGCTTTTAGAACCATATAACATATTTCTGACACGTAGAACATCTAACTGGTCTAGTTCATCTACATCATCCACAACAATAAGTAAGCCCAAGTGGTTGTCCCTTCCAAAATGATACAAGAGGTAGCTGGATCCATCATCTGTACTCCGAAATTTGTGATCTTTGTCCACAAGATCTTTCAGGGGCTTCATTTGCAAAGAAGTTAATTCACCTTTAGCATATGTTTCTTGCACGTTGAATAGAAAACATGAACCATTCCAACTCTTCAGTAACAAGAAAAGTTTGGAATCCCATTCTTTGAATATTATTTTAAAGGTGGAGAGCCAGACCTTGTTTTACATAAGGCCCTCTGTGATTGACAAATGCATCATATAAATTTGGCGATGGGGTTGATTTTCTTAATACTTTCTCAGGTATAATTGTGGAAGAAGATGCCATGGATGACATCTTGGTCCCACTGTGATCAATGAATGCATCATAGGGAAAATTTTCTTAATTCTTTTTCCAGATTAATTACTCTATATGGACTTTCCCTTTGAGGAACAACGTGTGAGGAAGAACATGCCATGGATAAAATCCTAGAATACAGATATTAAAGAAGATGATGGAAATTATAGCTCAATGTGTTATTAACTTTGAACAAACTATAGATTTCTCAATCAGACCTGCACACCCCTTCTTTGCAACAATAATAAGCTCCAAAAGCAGCTTTTGGAGATACTAGCCTCTGAATTACAGGGAACTGTCTAACAGAGCCAAAGCAGGACTTAAACCCTCGTAAAACTGAACCCAAAGCAATTTCTATAAACCCTGGCCTTCAAACTGTACAGAAGTAACAAAACTGCCAAAAATGGAACTACCTAAAGTGGTGGATTTCAGGTGCAGATTTTTCTTATGGCAGCAGGCTGTTGCTAAGAAAATAAAAGAACCAATTCAGTGAACAAAATTGCAAAAACCAGAACCAGAAATGCTCTAAATATCCTGGTGAGTATGCAAGGATTTTGTTCTTTTGAACCATCTTCATTCAAACAATGACTTTAACCCTAAATCCTCAGATATATATTTTCATAAGGAATTCATACATCAAATTTAATCCATTGATTTTGGAATTTTACAGATGAGATTGTTTTGAAAAATCTATGATCAAGATATTTTTCATGTTAGTCCTTTCAATTTCAACTATTGATTTGAGACTACAGATGTACTTGCTCAAGTGCTTCTCACTAGGAGAACACCTATTAGCATAAAAATGCGAAAGGCAAAGGAAAACAAGCCTACATCTGCCGGTTAGACAGCCATTAAAGAAAATAACTATTAGTTACTCATTGATCCTACCCGTTTCATCTTTAAAAGCCATAAAATTCAACATAAACATAGAAATATAAAACTGAAATAACTTCATATATATGGTGTCAAAAGACACAGTTTATAGCTTCAAAGGCTTTCTATGGTACAGAAACGGATGGGGACTTGCAAAATATACAATAATAATACCATTTGAAGGCGTGCCCCACCATACCCCCTATTGAAGTTATTGCAATCTTTGTGCAACCTTAATTGGCTTCGTCAGGGTAATCAACCATTTTCTGCCCATGTAGCTGCTTGAAATCACAAGTTTTATGTATTAGTATCGGTCGTTTCACTATAATACCCTCAAGGCACTTGTGATCATCTCCCATTGCCTCCTGGATTCTTTATCTGAATTTATCTTCATTAGTCCCCACCAATCTGGAATAGGATACCAGAGCAATGGAAAATGAAAATGGAACTCAATCCATGGTCTCCTTTGAGTCCTCACAGAATCTTCATAAATATCTCCTCGTGTTAAGGCCCCTTTGAAACCATGTATAGACTAAGGATCTTTCCTTTTCAGCGCTTCCAAAATTTCATCAGATCGCCTCCTACAGCTCTATAAGGCTTCTCTAATGTATGCTACAGAAAATGCTTAAAACTCGTCAAAAAGTTTTCTTCTAGATGCCTTTTAACTTGAGCAGCAATCTTAAAGTTTAAAAGTAGTCAAGGCAAAGCACAGATTACTTCAGAAGGCGGAGGCCCGGAGGTACTCTCCCTATACAATAAGACCGGTATTATTTGCTGCTGTCTGATAAAATAAATACTGTTCCCTCTTCTTATTTCATTTTAGACAAAGGATGAAAATGCCCGTCAATTGACATCCCCAACAAATGGATCGGGGTTCCATGTTGTTTCATAGGCTAGGGAAAATTATGTATATAGAATCCACAAGGTTGATTTTTGCGTACTGTTTGTACTAGAAAATAAAACATTGCAAACTGTGTGAGGTCAACTTACATTGAGAGGAAGATTGGAAGCAATTCTTTCGAGTCCGAACTTGCATCATTGCTCTTTAACGTAAAAGGCATAAAATCTAGGAAGAGGGAGGCTGGTGAAAATATGAGAGGATACTTCGCACACCTGCTCAATTTTCTGCTTCAGAGCTGTAATTTCTTTGTTGGTTTCTTGAATTCTTCTAATTTCTTTCTGAGGCTCATCATTTCTTCTCCTCAAGATTAATTATTATCATGCATCATAGAGCAGGCATAATTGAGTTCTCAATTGTTGAACAATGTGCTCATGCTTTAATCTATAGAAACATGAGTGGGCACCTCGAGCATTCTATATTTCAAGGTTTCGAGCTGCAGAACCTGCGCCCAGAGGGTTTCAATTTACGTGCCCTTTTCCAGGACTTTTTGTTGGGTCGCAGCAAATTTATACCTCAGATTAGCAACCATTCCATTGATTCACAAGCAATATCATCATGAAACCTTGAAACCTTTCAAAACAGGCCATCCAACTAGCAAGATAAAAAAAATTCCCTTCGGAAGAACAACCTCCTTGAATTCCAGTTTTGTGGCCTCGTGCCGGTTCAAATTGCCAGCCATGTTGTTTTCTTTGAATCTTACGGTTTTTAAGATATGTTGCAGCAAAACATATTCTAATCTATATCCAAAAATGAAATGAAGCATACATGATGCTAATTATTCCTTCTGCAACATTTATCATACTGAGAATGAACGAGACATCAGTTCACAAAGTTACTGTGCTGGAACGAACAAAATGAATAAAATAAATGTCCTCCCACTTCACTTTATGGCAGGGTAAAACTTTCATTATATGCGTGTTGTACTCTGATCATGCCCATTTAAAAGTTGAATTATCTGAGTTTAACTGCGGTATTGGAAATAATTTTGGTGAAAAATCAAGTTGTACGAGTGCTTTGAATCGTTTGTTATGTAAGTGTCCAAATCAATTTTTTGAGCATTCCGAAGTGAATTTTTAATCATCAAATTTTCATCGTCATACCGTCATACGTGATTTAAGCGTGGGTCGATTAATTCAAAGTATAAAAAATTATCCGAGTCAAGTCATAAAAATCGGTTTTTCAGAAAATCGTATCTTTCAGACAGTGTTGCACCATATACAAACATGCGGCCAGTTCTCGAAACCCCGACATATTCTCAAACAATTAGACATTTTTGCCCTCTATGTTTTCTGCAGATGTGTCCGCTATCCTCAAGAAATTGAGCAGCCCTAGGTCATCGGGCTTTCCCTTCACGTATGCACCTTTCTGTTTTGGTCTAAATGAGCCCGACCTATTTTGAATTGTCGGGGTTCTCTCCCACTTAAGGACACTTCCCCTTCTTTTCAGCTGTCCCCTCAACCTCAATTTCTCTAAGGTTTGGGGAACTTTATAGCCCATTTGCACTTTTGTCATTTGGTACAAATATGCTTATTTAGATGGATGTTTGGAATTCAGAAGCTCTCAAAACTAACAAATGTGTTTGTTAAATGAACCTTAAAATGTCCCTTTATAGCATTCAATCTCTCCAAGATCCCTCATTCCGTTACTTCTCTACTTCTATTCGCAAAATCTTTGTTCAATGTTGTGAGCCTTGGTCCTTGGTGGTTTTGTTGAGGTTACAAAATCGAAAATTCACTTCTTTATACTATGAAATTTTATTTAGTGTTTTCCCTTGCAAGACTTGAGGGTGCATCCAACCCTCAAATCTTGACTATTATAACCAGCAAGTATTCTACTTGCATTTTTAATCATGTTATGTTTTTAGCCCAAGCATTGTGTTCAAACATGAATTACATGATAAAATGCCTCAAAGAAGTGTGGTTTCATGGAATACAATTATTACATGATACACACAAAATGGATTTGTTGATAAGGTCTTAGAGGCATTTTCATTGGAAAATTTTAAGGCCTTGGAGGCATTTATGAAAATGTAATTTACAGATTTTAAGGCAAACTTGACATTTGACAAAATGACAAAGCTAGAATGAAATATTGTTTCAAGGTGTGTGATGATTCTAGATAAGGTACATTATGTGAATTGGGAGGAAGCTTTGAGATGCTTCTATCAAATGTTATAGGCAAGCATAAAGCTAAACCAATTTATGTTTCTTGTATTTTAAAGACATGTATTGGCATACCAAGCCTAGAGTAAGGAAATCGATTTGATGTTGATATTATGCAATATGGATTTGAGTTGGTCATATGTATAGGAAGTGTCATTGTTAACATGTATGCTAGATGTGGAAGCTATAAAAGATGCTCACCAAGTATTTAGCCAACTATTTGTACAAAAGTTGGTCTTCTAGACTCAAATGATTTGTGACAATGTACAACATGGGGAAGGCATCCAAGCTTTCGAACTTTTTGAGGAAATGATATAGAGAAATATAAATCCAAAACATAAAAATTTGGTGGGTGTTCTCTTGGCATGTAGCCATGTAGATCTTATAGAGGAAATCCTTGATTATTTTTTCATTTCATGATCTAAGGTTATCTTATTAATCAAATAATGGAGCATTATACATGCATGATTGATCTTCTTGGACCTGCTATGTAGCTAGATCAAACCAAGGATTTCATTAAGAAAATGTAATTCAAACTTGGTGCTTTTTTGTAGGGAATGTAATAAGCACCCCATTTTTTTGAAAATTTTGATTGAATTGAAGCTACAATGCAATGCACTTATCACTTTCTAATCACCCAATTCCTGAGATGGGCAAGGTGAGAGTATATGGTGTATAGGGCCACACCAACAATCTAAAAGAAGCAATGCTAAAAGAAACACATTAGGTAGCAAAGTCAGCCAAAAATTCACTTCTTCAATGGAGTGTGTTATGCAAGAACTGAAAGGAAAACACTTCTACACTTGTTCAATGTAGTGTGTAGTTACAATGAGCACAAACACTTCTCATTTGTTCAACAAAGTGTACAATTACAAAACATAGTCACTTCTCACTTATTTAGCGAAGTGCAATCATACAACACATTCACTTCTCACTTATTCAATGGAGTCCAATTACACATTACAACTTCTTCCACTTAATCAATGGGGTAAGAAAACACAAATAAGTGCAAGATGAAACCATTGGTAGTACCACTATCTAGGGTATCACAAGATAATATAAAATGCATTACAAATAATTATTAGAGAATATTAACTTGTTGATTTATGTTGATATAGAGTTTTGATCACAAATTTTAAATGTTGCAACAACACATGATGAACCAAATAACATGGATAACAAAATACTCAAGTACCCAAAAAAGGTATACCTCAAATAGATGACATTGTTAGGGTTTAGAGATGGTAGATATCTAACAATTAAATGCAAATTTAAATAATAAACGTAGAACCAAAACATACAATGTAATAAATCATAACACGAACGCGGGTTCACCCTAACTGGCTACATCCACCAAACCGTAGCCATCCAATACTTTTATTATCTAGTGCAAAACCTATTACAATCTTGCAAATAATCACGTTTTTCCTCATACTGTAGCCCCCATCCCAACCCCTTTTAACAAGGCTTTAGAAGCTTCCAGAATTAGGGTTTTACAAAGTCGGTTTCTTTTTCGCCGACGACGCAAAAAGGGCCTCTTTAGTCGCGTCAACCTCACTCGTGGCCCGACTCGTCTCCAACCCCAACAGGGACAATGGGTGTATAGTATACCATGGGCTATACAAGTATAGCATGATCACGCCATTATCACCAACAATCACTTGAGACCCGACGCTCCACACCATTAATGCACATTAGAAGCTGATTGCAGGTCTGATACCACTCATTTCTATTGATAAGCTATCAAATTAGAACTAAACACACTAAGAGCACATTGAAAACTATTGATTATTGAAATTTGACTAACTAAAAAATTGTAAGATCCTCCAAAAACTAGAATTTGTATTGTGACTCCTAAAGATTTGAAACCCATCTCAAACATCTTGACTATATACATGAAACATAACTTAAAATATAAGTAAATGTCCAATTGTAAGTGTCACTTATACTTAAATGTTTATCTGATCATGAAGTATATAATAGTCCATTGAGTTGTTGATATAACATGAACAATAGATGCAAAACCATCAAAACTCACCAACAACCAACAAGTTCACCTGGTAAAAATTTGACAACATATATCCAACCCTAGGTGCCTCCCAATTGAGATAAATAGATACCAAAAGTGAGGTGTTTCATCCTCTAGCATGGTACGACCTCCTCCAAAAAATGTCTTCTTTGCACTTTTAGTGGTATGGCCAATAAATAAAAAATTACAAGGTTAATAGAAAAAAATACATAGTTCAAATAAATTCATACGCATAGGTCTACAACTGTGTATGGTACGACCAGATAAAGAGTACGACCTACTTAGGATATATGACCAACATCAAATGATACAATCGTTTCTCAAACACTACAATCACCACTAGAATAATCTAGCAAACAACAACATAATCCTTGCAAATCAAAATGCATCAAAATCATCTATTTTTGCATCAACAACTAGAACTTCACTTGTAAGTGCACCGGTGATTCTTGGATGAAATCACTCTAACCAGCTAGGGGGTTTTTGCCCTTGAAACTAGTATTTTTATGAGGATTTTTGTTCTCAAGAAAAATAGAGATGAACATAGGTTTTATCTAAAGCAAAGCAATATCATAACATGTTTAACCTCAGCAATGAGCTCTCAATCTCATTTTATAACATTTTGGGGGAAATAAAATAATAATTTCCTTTTTCCTCCAAAGGCTCTTTTTTTAAATTAAATAGTATTTTTTATGAGAGAAAAAGTTCCCATGTGCCTAGGCATCCCCTCTGGAGACACAACTTAAAATACTTTTTAATAAATAATTATACCTTAGTTTCCTTTTTAATTTATCCTCCTCAAGACAACTTAAATTATAATTGTGTAATGAATTAGTAAATCACACAAGTTGTGGAAAGCATCAAATGAGATAAATATGAACTTTTAACCATACCATAATGTTACTGAGGACTTAAGATGTTGAATTGAAGCAACTTGGTGTCAATCTAAAAATAGCATGCTTCTTTAATAAGTTTGGAGAGCTCCTAAGAGGATAAAATTACATTCTAAAAAAATCATGAGGCTCACCAAGACCCTCTAAAGTCACTGCCATGAACAAATCTATTGTTAGATCAATCATGTGCTCTTGAAGATGTTTGGATTTCTCCCTTGCCCACCAATCAGCCTACAAGAAAACTCAAAAAATAGGCTAATTGTTCACAAATTGATTATGCTTGAGAAGGGGATGATTATATTCCTCCCTTCGGGCATGTGCAAGATCATGATGGGCCAAAAAGTGGCAATAAGAAAAAAATATGTTTTTACTTCACTAAAATTATGAAACAAAAAAGTTGACTTTTTGTATGGATCGGATAAAATTTGAATTTCATTTGGTAATACCAAACCAAAATGAATATTTGTTAATAATGGATAGGGTAAGTGCAAAAAGATGGGTCCCAAAAAGGGGGCTTA
>VDFB02220286.1:0-17664 GCA_007258455.2 Sequoia sempervirens
TCAGGAGGATAGTCTCTCTTAGTCTCAACCGGACTAGCAGGGAGGATCATGCACTCTGCAACCCACTCAGCTTGATCGTGACGGATCAGCCTTGCCATTCTTTTGAATGACACAACCCGAGGGCCCCCATTGGACATTCCTCTCAGAACTATCTTCTTCCCATCGGATTGAAACTTCAGCTCCATAGTCTGCAGATTCAAGGAGATCTCCCCAAGAGAACGCAGCCATTGAATGCCTAGGACGGCATCAGTATCTCCAATATGAACTACATAGAAGTCATCCTTGACTTCGTAGTTTCCCAATTGCATGGTCATGTTCGAGATTTTCTTTGTGCAAGAAATATGAAATCCATCGGCAACCATGACCTTGAACCCTTCAAACTCCTCTGTTTGCAACCCCTTCTTGGCTACCACAACTTCATCAATGAAGTTATGTGTTGCTCCAGTGTCAATCAAGGCAACGATTCACTGCCCTTTGACCATCCCTCGAACCTTGAAGGATTCGTTTCTTTGAAAACTCGAAAGTTGAGCCAAGACTCCTCCACTTTCCTTCTCATTTTCAGACTCTTCTGGAGCTTTTTCTACTTCACTTTCTTCAAAATCAGATTGCTGGTCTGAAAAATCAAAACTACTTTCACCAGCAGAATAGTACTCTATCTGATTGAATTTAACCCCTTTAGGGCAAACATGATCTTGAGACCATTTTTCCCTACACCGGAAACACAACCCTTTTATTCTGAGTTCATTCAGGGTTTCAGGATCCAACCTGGTGACATGGGGATTGTGATGTTTGAACTCCTTGTGCTGAGGTCTCAAAGGAGGTCTATGCTGAGGTCTTTTCCCTTTATCCCTTTTCTGAAAGGGGGAGTTTGACTGAAAATTTTGCCTTAGGAGCAGCCCACTCCATGTTTCTTGCCTTCTTCATGGCCTCCTGCAAGGTTGGTGGATCAAAGGCTTTAATCCAACCTTTAAGTGGTTCTGTCAAACCTTCACTAAAAAGAATCACCAATCTCCTTTCCGTGATTCCAGTCACCATGACTGAGAGTCTCTGAAACTCAGCAATGTAGGCATCAACTGTGCCATACTGTCTCAATTGTGCAAGTTCTCTGAAATGAATTTCAGGATCCTTCTTTTCAAACCTCTCGATGAGCCTAGTGGTGAACTCATCATAAGTTGTGATAGACCCATGACCCAAAGTAACTAGGCCATGGTACCACCATTCGTGCGCCACCCCATCAAGGTGTAGCGTAGCAAACTTGATCGCCTCTTCTTCTACCATGGGTCTGAGAGCTAGATAGTTATCCAGCTTCTGTATCCAAGCTCGGGCTGAACTGTTATCACTCCTGTCAAAGTGTGGAAGTATAACCTTGTTGACAGCTTGATACAAGTCTCCTTGAGTTGATGGCCTTCTTTGATCATAAGATCTACCCTGTCCTTTATTCTTCCTTTTATGATCCATGAAGTCATTGTAAGACATATCCATCTTGATGTCGACAGGTAAAGAATCATACTCTGCATGACCAACTCTCAACTGCTCCACGAATGAAGCATTCTCTTCAGGATCTGGCTGAGTGTTAACAGGTGCCACGAAGGTGGGTTTGAAGGGCCTGGATGAGACATAAGTGTGGTTTGAAGTATGCTGAGCAGCATGTCCATCATGCTGGTTGGAAGCATTGTGCTCTCCTCTATGCCCAGTGTTGTTCTATGGAATGGTGTTCTGTCCCACTTTTCCCATCATAAGCGATACCATGTCCATCAAGGCATCCATCTTTCTTTCGAATCTCTTTCCTGGACTCATTGATCTTTCTCTTCCTTTCCCACTGTCATCTCTGTTGTTGGTAATCCTCTCGTTACCCCCAACTGACCTCTCACCTTCTGCCATGTCTGTTTCTTGAGAAGACTCCCAATGAGCCCTCAAGACTTCTGAAGCTGTCTGACCCTCTGTTGCCTGATAGGGCTGGAACTGTTTACCAACCTTCTTGTCTTCCCTTGCAATGTACCTCTTTTCTCTGCGTCCTCGCCAAACTGGCGAGGAATGATCCCTCGAGGATGGCAAAGTCTTGATGCGATACCAGAAATATTTAAACCAGGCACTACGGTTTTACAATTTAGGTGCCTGATCAATAATGCACAGATTAAGGTTAGAGGATAAATAGAAAGCGTGCAAAAGCAGCTCTAACCCGGAGATGTACACCGAGGATCAGATGTGGGCAAGGTGTGAGCATTGGTCAGAGGATCTAAAACAAACTGCTTATGCTGTAACTCTAACCAAGAATGGCGCCGATGATGGCGAGCATATGGTCAGAGGATCTTCTACTCTAAATGTTGAAAGGGAACTCGACGTCAAGTATGTGCTACCCAATCCAATACGGAGTGAGGGGTGACCATATGACGGAGTGATTACAAATATCAATGCATGAAAGAAATGTTGAAAGCTGAAAGGACTCAACACCCAGAATGTGCTTGCTAACCCAGAATGGGAGAGTAGCTACCATAGGGCGGAGATTTATCTATTACAACAAAACTGAAGGAAGAATAAGTATTACAAATAACGATGAGCAATAATAAGAACAATTGGTCAGTACTACTGCCAGCTTACAAAGATGTCATTGCCTGCAATATCAAGACTTAAGATGCTCTTTCAAATGATGCATTCAACAAGGAAGCTTCTGCAAAGTATACAATGAAATCTCAACACCAACCAGATAAGGAAGATGCAGATTTCTTAAACTGTCATAACAAATCTGTACTTTTTGTCATATAACCAGCAGCCTACAATCTTGAAGAATTGCTCATAACTTCCTCAGATGTTACCCAATTAATGTGAAACAAAATGCAATGTTCTCTAATGACAAAGGCGACCAACACAAGACACTAAGACTGACCCAATTGATTCAGATTTAATTTGCACAAATTCCAAAGCAGTCTCAAGAGGTACGGCCAAGCTGAAAGGTTCGACCTCTATTTAAAAATTCAATACTTAACTAAAAAATCTGAAATCTGAACTAATGAATCGCCCTCCCTAGACAATGAGATATAAGCAACACCCAGAACATTTTTTTTGTATTTTTTGACTTACAATTAAAAACATGGATCTGCTATATTAAATAATACCAAAATGCTGAAAACACTAATATGCCAAATCAGATCTATCAATGCAATAAGCTGAACACAATGCACAAACTAAATGCAACTCACAAATTGACTGAATCACCACTAGTTGTCTTGCAAACAAGAAGCGATGCCCGAGCTAGGAGGCCTTCATTCCTCGAAGCAGTTCCAGAGCCAAACCGGTAGCATAACGATACTATAGACCAAAGATGATCAAATGAGAACCCAAGGCTGTCTTTTATAAGTTTCTGTTGACCTTCCTTGAAACCCTAACTTCTTTTCCATAGTCAAAACCCTAATCCCAAGAAATGGCGTCCTTTTCCAAGCATCTTTAATTTTGACTTCATTAAATTTCTCACTTAAATAAATGCGTCCTCCTTAAGGCTTAGTTTTGACTTTGATAAATTCAATATAATTTTAATATAACCTCAATGATGGCGCCACCCTTCAAGTCCGCCTTTTAAAATAACATTAAGTTATTTGACTAGGCGAAGGTGATAAAATAACATTTAAATTATAATGTTATTTTTAAGTGAAATGAGCTCAACTCCTCCTGGCATTCTAAGGCTAAAATTTAGGAAGATATAGCCACTTAAAGGAGTCCAGCGGAAAGGGGAAAGTCAAGCTACTGAGACCAACTGTTTTCTTGCTAAAAAGTGAATTTACTAAAAATAGTAAATTCAAAGATGCTCAAAAACCAAGGCAGAACATGCTGACTCTCGAAAACCAGGAAAGAATCATTGCTTGAATCATAACTCTGAGCAAGGACATCCTCAAAAATAGGAAACCCTAGTTTTACCTTCCGACTAGCCTTCGGGTTTCCAGAAAAAGGCCAACGGTCACAGGAACGATCAGGTTTGAGAATGGGACATTACACACCATCACGGAAAGCTTCTGAAATTCAAAAATGTAAGTGTCAAGTGAGCCATGTTGCTTCAGCTGTCCAAGCTCATGGAATTTCACCTCAAGATCTTTGGTGTCAAATCTCTCAATGAGTTTGTTAATGAACTCATCATAGGTAACAATGAGGTTATGGCCAAGAGTGACCAAACTATGATACAACCATTCATGGGCAGCCCCATCCAAATGTAGAGTAGAAAACTTGATGGCATCTTGTTCTAGCATTGTCCTCAATGAGAGGTAGTTATCAAGCTTCTAGACCCATGATCTTGCAGAACACTTATCACTCCCATCGAAATGAGCTAGGGTCACCTTCCCAAGGGCTTTGAAGAAATCCTTTGGAGGCATTGGAGCACGATTTTCATATCTTTTACCTCCTCTCTTCTTCTTTTGGTTCATGAATTGGTCAAATGATAGAATCTCACGGATCTCTACAGGAAGGGTCATATACTCCATATAGCTATTCCTTACCTCATAAGCCATAGGAATTGTGACTTCAGGTTCAGTTGGCCAGCTAGTTGTTCCTCCCTTCAAGCAAAGCTAGGTTGGAGAGGTCTAGGGGCTGATCTCCTAGTCACTTCAACAGTTTGACCACTTGGTTTCCCATTTGAATTCACATTAGAGGAGCTAGTTTCAGTATTCTGGCACTGTTGAATGGGAGTCAAGCTTTAATTCATTTTGGCCAGCAACTGGGACATCATGTCCACCATGGTATCAAACTTCCTCTCACTTCTAACATCTGCACTTTATGGCAAGGTTGTTCTCTTATCCTTCTCTGTCATGGTTTCAAGTACTCTATCACGGTTTCTAAGAACCTCTAAAAATGTCCCCTCAACAAGAACTGATGGTGTTTGAAACTGCTCTCTTCTGGTCTGGTGTACTATCTGATTTCTCTATCACTCATAGAGAACTTTTGTCAACTGTACGCATTGAAAGCATAAGCTCGCAGAATGACGAACTCTGATACCACTGTAAAATTCCACCCTTATTTTTTCACAATTTTTTTCATCTATTAGCATTAGATGAAAGCAAAAATAAACAACTGAATAACAACCCTTCACTTTTTGATCACCCAAAACCTAGAGAGGGCAAGGTGAGAAAATATGGTGTAAGAGGATCTTTGCAAGTACTACAAGTGACAATGCTACTGAAATAACACCTTCCACTTTCTGATCACCCAAATCCTAGTATGGGCAAGGTGAGAGCATACAGTGGTTGGCTTATACAACTGAGCTTTCTCTAAACTACCACTTCTTCAATGGGGTGATTAGTAAATAACAAGTGCTTGAAAGTAAACAAGTAATGCTCTTGGCGGCAAGCCAACCACTTCCAATTTTCAGTGGGCTACAAGGAAAGTAATGCACTTGGCGGCAAAACCAGCTATTTTCACTTTTCAGGGAGAAACAAGAAATTAAATATAGGAAACTCGACCACTTATTCAACACGAGTGAGAAGTACAATAAGCAAAAAGCTCAACCACTTTTTAGCGGGAGCAACCACTTATTCAATGGGGTAAATATCCAAAATAACTGAAAGCAAAGAGCTGATTGGTACTACCAAATCAGCATTACAATATGATGTCCAATGCATGAAATCATGAGAATTACAAATCAACATGATTACCCAATGATATAGTAAGCAATCCCTATAACATAAGAGTGATTAGGCAACACTAAACATGAAAGGACAAGGTTATATCAGGTCTGATATGACAGTAGCAGCAGTCTGATATACCAAAACAGCGAACCTGAAAACTCGGCCAGCACACAAAAAATGGTCATAACTTTCTCATAACTCCGCAAAATGATCCCAAACCATTGGCAAATGAAAGAGCAGGCCTAGGTGTCCCAAATCAAGAAGCAAGCCACCACAAACCAGACTGTAAATCACTGGCACACATCCCAAAGCACCTTCAGCAGATGGTACGGCCCTTGAGGGAGGTCAACCAGCTACCAAAAATCAGAAGCACCCCCAAAAAATATCATAATCTAGGCAAAGGATCGCCCAAGTATGAGAAAACCATAGAATCAATGCCCACAAAATGATAACTCCTTTGATCAGTAAGAGCAAAAACAAAGGTCAGCTATGCATAAACCAACAACATGAAAAATCTGATAAACACTCCAAAAAGGTCTTCAAACTGCAAAC
Source organism: Sequoia sempervirens (assembly GCA_007258455.2). Classification (NCBI taxonomy): domain Eukaryota; kingdom Viridiplantae; phylum Streptophyta; class Pinopsida; order Cupressales; family Cupressaceae; genus Sequoia; species Sequoia sempervirens. The sequence continues at coordinate 6,159 of VDFB02220286.1, forward strand.
TAACACACATCCACACCAAAATATCCTAGAAAACATCAAACCCAACAAAAACTGAAAGCATAATGAAATCCATCACCATTGTTCGCTCTACTGCAACCCCTGAGACTAAGCTGCAACACTATTTAGCTAGGAGGTATCTCTCAACCTTGAAACTGAAGATAGCTTGGAGGGATTTTATCCTCAAATCCCCGAGAATTCTCTCTGCAATCCGGCAGCACTTTGTTACATTAAAATAGAATAACAAATGAGAGCAAGAGAGGAGGTATAAATAGGCTCAGCAACCCAGAAGTTCAAATTGTATTTCCCTCCAAAAAGGAACGCCAACTCTCGGAGCAATATAAAATTCAATTAAAATCACTTTGACCATGACTCTAGGCGTCCACTTTGGCTTGGCATCAAATTATCATTTAAAATGCAAACTTACCCAAACTTGCATCCAACTCCAACCCTTTTTAAAACAACATAAGTTGTGCTACCTAGGCATGGGTGCCAAAAAGAAACATAAAAATATAAGACAACTAAGTTGGCAACTGTTAGAAATGTTGTCATTGATGTCAATTATGCATGGACAAGATAGTCATCATTGTTGGAATATGTTGTCATTGATGTCAAAGGCACAGAGTAATTAATGAAATCATTGATGTAATATTTGTCTGTTATAATAAGAGTGGTCCAATGTAATAAGAGTTGCCCATTATATCCATTACATGTTGGAGAGTGTATGTTTAAATTAAAGATTTAAACATTGGAGAGAAAAATAGTAGAGGCGGACTCTTTTGAAGGAAAGAAACAAGGATGGTATAAAAGACGGTTTGAAGTCATTTCAAAATCACCATGATTTGATATACACATGCAGCGATCTGTTTTGCATGGTGCGAATACCTTGTGGATACCAGCGATTTTCAAGTGATATATTTTGCAGTAGAGGACAATTTGGAGGAGAAGACAAAGGTGAATAAGAGAAAATCACTAGAGGACAATTTGGAGAAGAAGACAAAAGTGAATAAGACAAAATCATTAGAGGACAATTTGGAGAAGACAAAAGTGTATAAGACAAAATCACTAGAGGACAATTTGGAGAAGAAGACAAAAGTGACTAAGACAAAATCACTAGAGGACAAAATTTGTTAAGGGAAAGGGCTGCAATTTGTTTGTGAAGGGCTTTTAGAAACAAAGAGACATATCCATCCACAAAAGACATATCTATTGAAAAGGTATAAGAGGTAAATGATAGGAACATTTGAAGGTGTGTGTGTGTATGAATAAGAGCAGATTGAGAAAGGGTTAAAGGGCAGAAATATGAAGTCCATTTGAGATTGATATTGATGAAGATGTGCTACCATATATGAAGGTTAAATGCAAATACATATATAAGTTATAACAAATGTATATGAAAATTGAGAGTTGAATGTTAAGAAAGATAGTGCAGTTTTAAAGTGAAATTATAGATCAGATTTGTGAAGAGAGGATTGTGTGAAGGGATGTGATTGTTTGGAAAGTTGTGTTGTTTTGTTTTGAAAGGTTATGAACATTCACTTAAGTCACCTTGTTTCACAAGTTTAAAAGGAAACTTTGGGTGAAATTTTGAAGTGTGTGGAGAGTGGTGTGAAAGACATAGAAGAATATCATAGACACTAAACAAATGAAAAGCAAAGTTTAAGAAGATTATTTGCAGATTTGTTAGTGAAAAGACATGATTGTTTAAATGGTTGTATCCATTTCAAGGGGTTGAATCCATTTATAGAATCACTAAAGACATAAAGGTAAGTGGAGAAGTTGTGTGTGAGGGTGAGAATGAGAATGTGAAATAAAAGAGCAGAGTTAAAGGACTTGTGTGAATCTTAAAGAAGAATCATATATCACAAAGAAGAATGAGAGTATGAATGATTGTGAGTATGCAGATTCTATAAGAAGAACATGAGAAGATAGGATTGCAGTTTTGATGTGCAGAGTCCTTTTGTGAAGATATATTTCAGATTTGTGAAAAAGATCATCATCTATTGCAGAGGTAAGACAAGAAGATAGATTGTACATGTTGAGCAAATTTGTATGAAAAGAATATAATAGGCAAATTTGAATGAAGAAAATATAAGAGGCAAATTTGTATGAAGAGAATATAAGAGGCAGATTTGTATAGTGAATTCATCATATGCTGATTTATGTGAACATCATTCAAGTGTTAATGTTATGACAGCTTTAGGTTCATCCTTCCAGCCACGAGTGAAGACATAAATCAATATAGCCTATCGGCTATTTATTTATATGTGTCATTTAATGAGAATGGGCGCTTCTCTTGGCAACAATATAATTTCTCTTGGGCCGACTTTCCTTATAATTTGCATTTATTATTTGTAATTACATTACTTGTATCATGGCCGACCTTGTACATGAAGAGGTGCGACCTCTCTCACATTTGTATATATACAAGGTCACCTTCATTTATTCCACATTCATTCAAGTTCAATTCATTCTATCATTTCTCAAGTGCAAATTCCTTCAAGTACAGATTGCGAATTTATTCAAGGGCAGAGCGAACTTCTTCAAGTACAGATTGCGAGTTTACTCAAAGGCAGAGTTAGATACTTGCAGATTATTATCTGCCATTGCATCTTGTGTTAGGTGCTGAAGATTGGCCTTATAATTGGCCTCATTGTAAAGAGAATTGTTGCCACTATTTATATAAGAGAGATCTTTGTTGTTGGGTTTTTCTCCCTCAAGAGGAGGGTTTTCCCAGGGTATCTGCTGTGTTATTGTGTCTGATTTAAATTAATATTCTGTGCATTAAATCTGATCATTAAAATTTACATCAAGAAAGATAAAATCTAGAGGAAGAGTGGTTGTATTGTCCATCATCCGTTGAAGAAGCAACATTGAAGGCGGAACATTGTTCTTAAAGTTATTAATTTTGCTAAGTTGGTGCTTGGCAAGTGGGGGTTGGTGCCTACGAACATTAGGGGTTGGTGCTCCTTGTAGGTTGGTGCCTACTAAATCAGATTAAGGGGTTGGTGCTCCTTATAGGTTGGTGCCTACTAAACTACAAAATTGGTGATTCAAGTAGGTTGGTGCCTACAATCTTTGTAATTTCATATAAAAACATAAAATACAATTGTTGGTGTCAACTTGATCATATTGTGTCTTACTGCATAGTTGATATTGCGTTGAAGTTTAAAGTTGATAAAGTTGAGAGGGTAAAAGTTTGTTGATATACTGATTCACCCCTGCTCCTCCCCCCCCTCCTCAGTATATCTTTGCACTCTTCAACAACGTACCAAATTTGAACTCCAAGAATGTTGGAGAAGCCACTACTTAAACTATCAAAACACCAAACACTACATTGACAAATTGCCAGAAAGTGTAACCCTGCTCAGAAATGCTACCAACACCACTGCCAAAAATAGCACTTACTAAAAATAGCATACTACTTAAAATAGTGACTCCAAACTCAAAATGTGCACAATTCGGGTAGCCATCGTAACTTACTAAAAATAGACATTGCTAAAAATAGTAGTGATTTCCCACCAAAGCTCTCAGAAAACCCAGAAAGACCCAAAAAGCATACTGGCAAACTCCTGCAAGGAACTTCTGAAAAACTGACATGAAGCCTCCAAGAAACATGGAAACCCTAAAATGGCCTCCAAGTAGCCTTTCGGGTCTCCGGAGTGTTAGTGTTTTGTAGCTTTGGGAGATATTTTCTCTCAAATAAAATCAACTCAAGGCAGGTCGGCCTTTATTTTATAAATAAAGTTTGTATTTTTCTAGGTCGGCCCTAGAAAGGAGGTCGCCTAGCTTGGTATTTAAAGAGGATAGAGTCCTCTCATTTGAGCATCAATCAATTCACTCCAAGTTCGAATTCCATTAGCAGCAGGTTGAATTTTCTAAGCAGCAGATTAGCATCAAGTTGAAGTGTCATCACTTTTGTGTATTCAAGATTCACTTCAAGGAGAAGTTGTATCAGTCTTTGTATGAGACTCGGCCTCTTCTAGGGCCTGATCTTGTGTGCTATTTCTGCACTTATTTTTCTGATTTATAAAAAGAATATCTTGCTGGGTTTTTCTCCCTCGAGTAGGAGGGTTTTCCCAAAATAAAATAATGTGCTTTTTGTTCTATGTGTTGAGTTTTCTGCTTATTGCATTTCTGATCCTAAAACTAACATGGAGATGGGCTAACAATCACAGAACTGACTAGGACTAAGAAGGGGACATTACATCTTCCTGCTCTGATATATGTTGATCGTTGATAAAATACATATTAGCATTGCAAAGACTGAGTGAGATTCAGGTATAACTGACTTAGTCAGGATGCCAAATAGAATTAAAATATTAGCTTTACACAACCCCACAAGTATGAGGAGAAATTATAGTACAAAATCAATGAGTGATTCCTTTACAATCTCTTCAAGCATTTATATCTATGAGATCAAGAAGCAACTATTTGTAAATATCTTCCTAAGTGAATATATATTGTATACACTTGAATATCAATAGAAAACAAGAAGAGGGCTATCTAGCAAGGGCAATTATGATTTCAGGATATCAAACCAATCCAAATAATCTTCAGCTTTGTCAATTATTACTCCACGGGGTGGAACATCGTCCATTAATGGAAGATGGATTTCAACATATATCTTGTTGGAAATGAGTCATTCTCTAAAATTTCAAGTTTTTGTATACATAAAAAAATATATATAAGAAATAATGGCAATTTCCAAACTCACTTCTGGAGAGAACATATATACTCTTCGATCCCTCTTTATCAATGAGCTTTTTCTTCCTTGTTTTTCATCTAGGAGAATTCCTGCTACGTACTAACCATTTCTTTTGGTTTTCATTAGTGCCATTCCCTCTGGTTCATTCCTCTTGAATGGATAACCAATTGGCTCAGTTTTCTTCAATTTCACTCCAAATATTCTCCATATAGACTCTCAGAACTTTAAAATTTTATTTTTCTTACAGATTACTCCCAAAAAATAATAAAAGACACCTGAAATAACTATTTTTCGCAATCTTTTTCAACTTTATATTCAATATAACATGGATTATGGACTGCACATTCAAAATGGTACTTAATTGGGCCACCTGAAAATTTTATTTAATAGAAAAAAAATTCTGATTCACATAGTCAATACTGTTCCCTGCTAACCATTCAACCTGCTGAATGCTTGGCCAAGTGAGATAAATAGAGCATTTCATTTCATTTTAAAATAACCATGCTAATATTTTACATAATTACAAAAAGAAAAGGAAGGTATTTAAAATGTATAAATATCAACAAGAATTAAATACTGGAGGTTATTGCAGATTTATGAAGAAAGCAATTTCAAGAAACTTCTCCAAGCAAATAAAAGAAAATAAGGTAAAGCCACAATACCATCCGAACATCCTTTAAATCAATGAAGTTGAGAGAAACAACAACTGTTGCTGCCTCATTCAGAGCTAGCTTTTGCAAGTAATCCATACTGCGCCTCACTTCAATTTCTAATGCACCTTCCTCCTTATTTATTGCTTCAATTAAATCATCAGTAGTAATCTGCCAACTGAAAATTTGTTAATCAGATCACAGAAGCTCTATCAAAATTATGAATGAGTGTACAAATATCCAAGGTTAGTAATACTGTACTTGTAAGCTTGAAATCTTAACAAATTGACCAAATGCAAGTATAAGTTCATGAGTTATGTTAAAGATGTAAGGAAACAAAAAATGTCACTGACAACTAAGAAAATCAATTAAACTTAAAGATAAACACATAATACTGAAATATAGATTTACTTAGCACAAAATAGCAAATGTAATCTCTCAATTTTGAAGACATCTTTTCCATCACTGTTTCCTGAATACAAGAAGAAATAGAACCTATAGTTACAAAGAATCAGGTGATGGTCATAGAGACTGCAGGTATAAGTGGTGCAGTCACATAACCAGTCTTCATTATCCCGGTGCAAAAGGTTTTTTCCTTCTATTTTCTGCACTAGAACAGTATGGACTGGTGGGCACAAGCTAGGTGACTTCAGCAGTGAACTAGGATACAGGTTCTATGGATACAGGTTCTATGGCATAGGATTGTCATTGAACTTCCAAGATTCAATGACTAGCTTGCATCCATAACGTACTTCCTTGGGATCTTATAATGTTTTCGTCACCATGAATTGGTTAGACTGCCACAATGCTGTTATGGATTGTTTTATGCAGCAATAATGATTCTTAGAGAACAGTAGGAAGTGAGTGATCATGAGAGGCATTACTAGGTTAATTTCCTTCAACTTCATATCTGTTGCGATTTGAAGTGACACCCTGAAATATTGTTCTTAGCAAGGTGTGTTTTGTGTCACCTTAAGCAGCTCTTCCATACAGTATTCTGTGTCACTTTCTATCATCGAAGGCAACAGAAATCCTTTTCTATATCTATTTATATGAATTTAACATTTATGATGCAGTTTATCCTCTCAAATACATATGAATTAAATACAGTGAAAGTTTTTTACTCATCATTTTTATATATGAGTGACAAACAATTTTAAATCACTGCCTTCATTTATCTGACAATCTAAAATGCTCATAGCATACAATTAATAATTGTATTAAAAGTAGAAGAGGAAGGAGGGTATTATTCTGTTAAATTTGAGTGAGTCAGGAGCTAAGACCTATCATCAAGCAACTTCATACATAGATTTAGACATGGAAATGCATTAAAACTAATAATGAATCCTTACAAGCATACATTCACACATTGCAACATGAATGTTGATATTAAAACATAGCCAATAGGCATATTTACAATATTGACACAGTCCTGGCCGAATTGAGAAAGAGAGCACTTCAACGACCCAAATCCTAGTTAATGTACTATGTTCTTGTGATGAATCTTAACCTCAGTTAATAGTATATCAAAATGACCTCTCATGGGCCTCATATACAATGAGCAAAGAATAAATGCTCTATTTATGTATAGATATAATGCAATCTTGTCCTATTGAACTGAACCACAATGCTTAAGCATGCCTTGGTCTTTGGTGTTATGTCACAACCTAAGAATAACAAGAAATGTGAAGGATGAGAGATGAAATATAGAGATCAATAAAGCACAAGAATACACAGGACACATGCAGAGTACCTCTGAAAAAATGCTAACTATGATTTTTGCTTAAGAAGAAACCTCCTTACATTGGGAAAATAAATTAACCATGGTTACTCTTGGGGGTAGCCAAGGTTTCCACAACTCCAATTGTCTTTAAATCTCCCTCCGTAAACAACATTAACTCATTTGTCTCTTTAAGAATTAAGTACATGTTCCACGGACAAATAATATCCTGATATGACCTAATAACACAGAAATCACATTTTGGAAAACTCCTGGGACGATGACTGTACAATAATTATAATTTATACATGCATTGGTTCAAATTTTGTTCTTTTCCCTCACGATCCTCAGTAATTATGGGAAATGCAGATTTTTGGTGTCGTGTCTTGGAGAAGACAAGAATTGGGTACTGCCACATATTTGTTTCATAACCAAATGCACTTTGAATTTTTAGAACCATGACCTACAAAAGCATTGTGATAGATCTAACTTTAAGGTGTTCATCCACGCTACACCATGGAAAGTTTTTGAGGTGGCTCCATGCAGATTGAAGAGCATTGACCAATTCTTCCAAAGAGGATCCACCAATTCTTCCATAGCAACATTGGTAGTAGAAGGTGGGGTTTCAAAACAAATAGCATAAGATGAGGAGGGGAAGCCTCAAGAGCAGCTTCAATTTGCATTTCAGTTGTACCAAAGACTGAATGAAGTACATCCAACTAAAAGAGGAGGCACAGCGTCAGATACAATAAGCAAACTGGTATCTAGGATATCAATAAAGATTAATGTAGGTGGCATAAAAGAGGAGAGGCTTTTAACATTATCTTATGATTTGTTTGGGAATGTCTTAATATGTATTTGCTTCACCAGACTAATTAGTTTTAAAGCTTCAATATTCCATTTATTCTCATGCAGCCATTCAATAGTTTTTCCAAGTTGATTTTCATCTCTATACTATAACCATAGATTGAAGAGGATTCACCAATTCTTCCATAACGTCAGTTGTAGGATAAGGGGGAACCTTAAGAAAAATAGACTAGGATGACAGGAAATGGCATCAAACACCTCCAATTTGCATTTCAGTTGTACTAGGACAAGTGGATGTTAATTCAATCAAAGGAAGAAGCACATCATCAGATACAATAGGAAAAGTGGTAAGTGGTATATTGGCAAGGGTTGAGTTAGGTGGCAGGAAAGAGGAAAATATTTTAACAATATCATGTGTTGTATCTGGGAATGTCATATCCTTTATTTGCTTCTATAGACTTATTAGTTTGTGTTAAGTTTAAGTGAACAGATTAAATGCACAGAAAATAATTCAAAATCAGAGACAATAACACAGCAGTTACCCTGGGGAAACCCTCCTCTTGAGGGGAGAAAAACCCAGCAACAAAGATCTCTCTTATATATATAAACAATGACAACAGATCACTTTACAATTAGGTCTAACTCAAGACCGATATTCAGCACAGAAGTTCGCATTAGCAAATATCAAACTTGGCACTTCAAATTCTGGCAGTATAAGAGTTCACAATCTATCCTAAATCAATTCGCAATCTGATATTGAGGTGCTGAGAGGAACTCACACTTGACAGAGCATATACCTACAGAAGTTCGCATCTGGCAGATACAGAATACAGATTCGTGCCTGTTGAACTTTACTCTGTGAGATGTTCGCTCTTTGATATGATCGCACTGCACTGTGTGATATATTCGCCCTTTGATCATCTGATCTGTTCGCACTTTATCATCTGATATATTCGCACTCTATGATACAAAACTGATGTGAATAATCGAACTCCATTCGATGATTACAATGGACAAAAACAAGGTGTATATATACAAATGAATGGGAGAGACAATTCCTTCATGTCGGCCTCTTAAGAAATCGCTTATCTTCTTAATGAAAGTCGGCCTTGAAATATATTAAATGTCTTCTAATAAATGAATTTGAATCTTCTCATGTCGGCCATACTATATTAAGGCAATACAAAACAATAACTATAAATTAAATAGCCAACGGCTATCATTTAATTTATGTTTCCACGAAAGAGCTGAGCTGGAAGGAACTACCGAAGCTGCTATATCATTAACACTCCCTCTCAGCTAGGGAGAGAACTTCCAGCTGCATAATACGAGTCATCTCCATATAAGGTTCATCTGCCATCATTTCCTGCAATCAGATATAAAGAGAGGAATATCACCTCAACGTGATATTAGATATCGTCTCGATATCAACCATCAAATGGTAAGTACGAGTGTTCATCACTTGCGTGATGTTGTCACCTCAACGTGACTTTCACCATGGCTCTCCCAGAGGGTGAAACACAAGTACAAGATCATCACGGACTTTCTCACGTGATGTTGTCATGGAGTCACACACATGACATCCACCATGACTCAGCTCAGAGGGTGGAAACAAGGGCTTTCACCTCAAATTCTTCCGTCACAGAAGAAAATGCAATAGTAAGTACAAGTGTTCATCACTTGCGTGATGTTGTCACCTCAAGTGACTTTCACCATGACTCTCTCAGAGGGTGAAACACAAGTACAACATATGTCATGTGGAGTCACAATACTACATGACATCCACCATGACTCAGCCTCCAGGGTGGAATTAAGGGCTTTCACCTCAAATTCTTCCGGCCACGTATTAAATGCATTAACAAGGCTCAATCGATATCGAGACTCATTCTCAACAAGGTTGGATTTCTTCCACCATACCAAAGTTTTACCATCTCGAAGTATACAAACTTTATCCGGCGAGAGGCTTGGTGGAGAATATTCGCCGTCATTATCGGACGCTAATGTACTTTCAATCGTATAGCTTTCTCCGCTAGCATCACATATTCTCGATAGTGGTACTTGATCTCACTACGTTTGATCTCGCCATGAAACACGATTGACAGAAGCTTCACACAACTCGACATCACAATGAATAATAGTAGGCTCCATTGATTGTCCAAACAATCCTTCAAGGAGCTTACAAAGCCACACTGCTTCTCGAGTTGCTATGCAAGCTGCAATGTACTCAGCCTCTGTTGTACTCAGTCCTACTGAAGACTGCTTCCTGCTACACCAGAAAGTCATAGCAGACCCAACCTGAAGAATATCTCAATCCATATCCAACTGTGCCACGCAAGTATCTCAGGATATGCTTAGTTGCAACAAGATTACCAGCTTCTTCAGGCTCAGCAAGCTCCCTCTGAATCTTCAAGCACTTGCATCAATTGCCTGCAACACTTTAACTTAGATAAATGTTTTCCAGCGCACACCTCTGGTACTGTAGAGAGTTCAGGATAGTCCTCCTTGACCTCATTCCAGGTCTCACTATTCTGAATAGGTTTGCGGAGCTACCAATGACAAATCCAGATGATAGTCTTGAGCAATTCTGATCTCAGCAGCTGTGCAATACAGTAATCTTCACTTCTTTTCAGTGAGTTACAAAACTCCCTCTTGATCCCTGCTTCAGAGATTGCAAAGAAGACTTTTGGAAGTGAACTCCCTCTAGCCACCAACTCAGTCTCATGGCTGCAAGTTGTGACTTCATGCTTGATCATTTCTTTGGTTGGCATACCTTCCTCATAAGATGCCTCAATCTTTTCATTGCTAAGCAATCTCTCATCACTTTCCTGCTTCTAGCTGTTCACAAAGCATTTAGAGAGAGATTACTAACAGATTATAATTATCCAAGGAGATATCAAGACTAGAATCATACAAGGTTTACTATCTTAGGTTATAGCATGAACACATAAGAATTTATGCACAATGTTAGAACATGAATAAGTAAATCATCCTGAAAAAAAATATATTAAAGGATCAAACTAAAGGGATAAAGAAACTTATCTTTATATAATTTTGATATAACCCTTTCGTTCGTCTTTTACTCCTCTCGAGAGTGTCAAACTCAGTACAACAAACAAAAAAAAAAGACAATCTACACAACTACAGATTTCTTGAATGCATTATGCAATTAGTATGTAGAACCAACTCTCTCCAAGAGTCCAAGGTTCTATCACAAAGCATGCATTGGAGAATGATATCGATGTGATCAACCTATCACAACGAAGAAATGCAATTCTCTTCCCCTTTTTTTTTTATTTCACCTCAAAGTCATACTTCAAGGATCTATATGATTATCATGAATCAACTCACAATAAATAATTTGAAATCTTCAAAGGAACACAGTTCAAGAGAGATCACTATCTCTCTTTATTAATCACACAAGACACAAATAAATGAAATAACTCAGCGAACTGAAATTCGGCCTAGAAAGAGATTTCAAACAAACAGAGAATACTTATCTCTTTATGTTCCTCGCAATCCATCAATTGTTCTTTCTTGATCATTGCATACACCACTCCATCGCTCAGGATGAATGCAGATTGCACCAATGAGCACATCGCTCAGAATCATCAATCCTCCAAAGAT
>VDFB02220287.1:0-13546 GCA_007258455.2 Sequoia sempervirens
TATGGATGAAGAGGTTGATTTACATTTTTCCAAGGGTAGCTAGTTTTGGGTGGAACTTGACTCTCAAGAGGTCATGGGTGAGGAACCAGAGGCAACTAAGGTATCAGATTCATGACAAGAGTGTGATTAGCAAGAGCCTAATTGAGAACTGGGACCTTCCTGGGGTGAGAAATGGGTCCTAGTGACGATAAAGGCCCAGATAAATGTTGTCTTAAAGCAGTTCTAACCTTCACAGCCTCTGCGTATGCATCAAGTAGGGTGGTAGGAGGGTTGTTTCTCCATTTCATGAAGGTAGCTATCAGAATGTCAAGACCCTCATAATAGACTTCTAAAGTAGTGGCCTAATCAATAGCATAAGGGTCCTGTAGTCGGGTATAGGCACAATGAAACCTATTATTAAAAGACCCTATGGGTTCATTGACTTCTCTCTTAAAATTGGTGAATTGAAGATATAACTCATTGGGACTAATGAGAATCCTAAACTTCTATAGGAATGTAGTCTCTAATTTATTCCAATTCTAAATAGATCCCATGGACAAATGACTGTATGAGTAGAACACATCTTCTCCTAAGGAATAAGGAAAGAGCCTACATGCTACATCCTCATGATTGATTCCTCTATCTTTTAGGAAAGTCTAAAAGATCCTGATGTGTTCCTTAATAGTTCTCTTGGGGTCATTAATATGGAATTTGGAACAAAAGTGTTATGGGTTCTTGGGCATAACATTGTAGTTATTGAAGGTCAAGGGAGATGGATTGTTGGAAAGGAAAGCCATTGGTGGAGGTGATAATGGATGATTTATGATTTGATGGGGATGTGGAATAGGAATGGATTCTGAATTAGATGAAGATGATGGGAATGATGGAAATGGCTGGGTGGATGAAGATTCTCCCCTTGTTCTGGTCCTTCTTGACCTAGTAGGAGCTTGCAATTCTTGAAATTCCTCTTCCCTTGGAGTAGATCTAGTTCTTCTTCTGAATCTTTCAGGAGAAATGGCTAACATAAATTCATCCAACTTGCTTATTCAAGCCCTCCTTCTACCACAAATTTATTGATGGTGTTTTCTGCATAGCAACAACTCATACATAATATGATACTCTATCTCTCTTAAAAGGTAAATCTCTATTAGCAAGCCTCAAGAGATAACCCCAAGGTCTCTAATGTCAGGTCTTGACAATGCATAAACAACTCAGTGATAAATGTGAAAATGCTAGTAATCACAAAGGGACCTTAACACAATCAAATATTGAATCCTTAAATTTATCAGATCTAGAAATATGGTGATACTTTTATTCCTAAATCTAACCCAAATGAAAAAAGAAATAGTAAAAGAGATAAGTGATTTATAGGGATTCTTAAATTTAACACTAAATCCTAAGATTAATGATGCAAATGATGAAACACTTGAAATGGACTAATCCCTCAAAAACTGATTCCTACTTGACCTAGATGAATCTACAATCTGACAGAAATAGTGCAATATTCTCAGGTATTAAAGATTTTTAGATCATGAATACTCATTCAAAACAACCTTATTGAAATTTCAATGAACCAACATTCACAATTGAACTAAGCACAATGAATTTAAAGTCCAGGCTAACTTTGCAAAGATACTAACAATTAGCTAGCTATGAAAAGTATGGACTAGAGATTGTTGCAACACCTCAAGCATAAAACCATAAACATTATCAATTCTTATAACATTAAACCTAGCAATTATATCAAATAAACTTAAGTAACTTCCAAAGATAGAATCACAGGAACCATGCCAGATAAAATTCAACACAAGAAAGGCACCAAATCACAATCTCTTCACTTGCATTAAATCATTCAAAGTAGAAACAATTCCATTCTTTTGTTACAACACTTGCTTGAAAATAAGACTAACTCCTAACTCTAGCTCTTGCTACACTGCTTAATTCACTCTTATATAAAACTATATAGCTCTTACAAGTGAGGAGGAATGCCATATTTATAGAAACCCCCAAGATATGTTAGAATAATTAAGGTTTACAATAATAAATGGCCACAAAACAAGTCATCCAGGAGGAATTCAAAATAAAGTAAAATATGCATTAAATGCATGTACTCCATCCAGGTCAGCCTGGGATCTCCAACATCACCCGGTCCAATACATGTGAAGGAGAAGAGAAATAATGGGGAAGCATAAATTCTGATGAAGCATTGCATTAACTACTTCCCCCTTTATCCTTATCTCACTCCATCTTATCTTGCACCACCAAAAATATCCTATCCAAGTGGCCCATAGGTGGAATAGCTAAAATCTTAATTCTCCTTTCAATGGACTTGATATCTTCTCTTGACTATTTTACCATATTATCCCAATCTACCTTACTGGTTTGATATTTATCCAGTGCACCCAGTAGATAGCAGTAGCATCATCAATTGATGTTGGTGACTAGACTAACCCCATTGACTAGAGAATACACATCTTGCTACCCAGGTACTTTCTCAATTTATCCAAACTCAAATGTTTTGGCACAAACCTCTTTCTCCCTTGTCATAACCTCAAAGAAAAAAATGCACATAGATTCTAGTCAAGGAATTGTCCTTAATTTTTCCACAGCTGCTCACCTTCTTTAAAAACCTTTTTCCTTATTTGCAAAGCTTCAAACCAATCAGGTTTTGTAGCTTTGGAATAGAGAATAGAACATATATCAAATAAACTTAAGTAACTTCCAAAGATAGAATCACAGGAACCATGCCAGATAAAATTCAACACAAGAAAGGCACCAAATCACAATCTCTTCACTTGCATTAAATCATTCAAAGTAGAAACAATTCCATTCTTTTGTTACAACACTTGCTTGAAAATAAGACTAACTCCTAACTCTAGCTCTTGCTACACTGCTTAATTCACTCTTATATAAAACTATATAGCTCTTACAAGTGAGGAGGAATGCCATATTTATAGAAACCCCCAAGATATGTTAGAATAATTAAGGTTTACAATAATAAATGGCCACAAAACAAGTCATCCAGGAGGAATTCAAAATAAAGTAAAATATGCATTAAATGCATGTACTCCATCCAGGTCAGCCTGGGATCTCCAACATCACCCGGTCCAATACATGTGAAGGAGAAGAGAAATAATGGGGAAGCATAAATTCTGATGAAGCATTGCATTAACTACTTCCCCCTTTATCCTTATCTCACTCCATCTTATCTTGCACCACCAAAAATATCCTATCCAAGTGGCCCATAGGTGGAATAGCTAAAATCTTAATTCTCCTTTCAATGGACTTGATATCTTCTCTTGACTATTTTACCATATTATCCCAATCTACCTTACTGGTTTGATATTTATCAATTACTACAATGTAGATAGTAGCATCATCCAACTGATGTTCAGTGAATGGACCTTCATTGACTGGAGAATACACATCTTGCCACCATTTTCTCAATTTCTCCAAACTCAGATGTTTTGGCACAAACCTCTTTCTCCTTGTCATAACCTCAAAGAAAAAAATGCACCTGTTATAGATTCTAGTCAAGGTGTCCTTAATTTTTTTCCCCTGCTTATACACCTTCTTTAAAACCTTTTTCCTTATTTTCAAAGCTTCAAACCAATCCCAAGGTTTTGTAGCTCTGGAATAAGAGAATAGCACATATATCAAATAAACTTAAGTAACTTCCAAAGATAGAATCATAGGAACCATGCCAGATAAAATTCAACACAAGAAAGGCACCAAATCACAATCTCTTCACTTGCATTAAATCATTCAAAGTAGCAACAATTCCAGTATTTTGTTACAACACTTGCTTGAAAATAAGACTAACTCCTAACTCTAGCTCTTGCTACACTGCTTAATTCACTCTTATATAAAACTATATAGCTCTTACAAGTGAGGAAGAATGCCATATTTATAGAAACCCCCAAGATATGTCGGCCCAATTAAGGTTTACAATAATAAATGGCCACAAAACAAGTTGGCCAAAAGGAATTCAAAATAAAGTAAAATATGCATTAAATGCATGTACTCCAGACCCTAGGATCTCCAACATCACCCAGTCCAATACATGTGAAGGAGAAGAGAAATAATGGGGAAGCATAAATCCTGATGAAGCATTGCATTAACTACTTCCCCCTTTATCCTTAGCTCACTCCATCTTATCTTGCACCACCAAAAATATCCTATCCAAGTGGGCCATAGGTGGAATAGCTAAAATCTTAATTCTCCTTTCAATGGACTTGATATCTTCTCTTCACTATTTTACCATATTATCCCAATCTACCTTATTGGTTTGATATTTATCAATTACTACAATGTAGATAGCAACATCATCCAACTGATGTTCAGTGAATAGACCTTCATTGACTAGAGAATACACATCTTGCCACCATTTTCTCAATTTCCCCAAACTTAGATGTTTTGGCACAAACCTCTTTCTCCTTGTCATAACCTCAAAGAAAAAAATGCACCTGTTATAGATTCTAGTCAAGGTGTCCTTAATTTTTTCCCCTTGCTCATACGCCTTCTTTAAAACCTTTTTCCTTATTTGCAAAGCTTCAAACCAATCCCAAGGTTTTGTAGCTCTAGACAAAGGAAGAATTCCATCACTTATCAATTTTTCCTCAGTATGTTCCATGATGGTTTTAGTCTTTTGCAACAGGAGATCCACATCCTCCTTATCCCAAGCTAGCACATTCCTTAACCAATCTATTGATCTCATAGCATCTCCTCCAGTTGAAAGGATGTATTTGGTAGCATCATATCCCTTAATTTAAACTCCCTATAAACAACCAATTGTAGCATGTGTGGTGGTTTTCATTCTCTCCATCTCAAATATTGTTTCTTGTGGCAGGAAGCTTGCAGCAAATGATGAGGATCTGATGGATTTCAAGGGTTTCATCAAATATTGTAGATATATCTTGAGTTTATCATTTTCCTTCTTCAATTCTTGCTTTGTTTTTACTTCTTTCCTCAACCTACCCAAGATCACAACACTAGAGCTTTCATACTCTTCAATCTCTTGTTCCATGGAAGTAGGCCCTAGGTTGATAGTCTCTACATTGTAGTCACTTCCAATCACATCATCCCTATTCTTATCAGGAGCAGGAGTAGCAATGTGAACCACCATATTATTTGCTTCATCTCTCTCAATCTTAGAGATAACCTTGGCTTTCTTCTTTGCTTTACCCTTTCCTATATTCACCAATAACTCATCCCAATTAGGAGGAGTATCATCTACAACAATATGTTTACTTTTTCATTCCTTATCCAACCAACCTAGAATAGTACAATCTGATTGTACATTTCTTTTTCCAACTTCATCTCGTTGATCCTTAGGTATATCCTTGCTCAAATCTTGTTTCTCATAAATCTCCTCAACTTTATCTTCTTTTTCTTTATCATGCTCTTCTTCATGTACCGGTGATGGAGTCTTAACTAGCATTTCCTCTCTTTGAGGAGGTCTATTTTATTCACTTCTTATAGGTGAATCCTCATAAGTCACCAAGGGGGACTGTAACACCATCTCTATTTCTGCCTCAGCACTATAGAGCTCACCTTCTTGAAATTCTTCTCCTTCTGGATCTTGATGACTCTCTACCTCTTTGGGTTCACCTGGTTCACTTGGTGCATTGTGAGCTGTATGGAAAGCAAGGATACTATCACATTGTTCTATAGTAGAGGTAACTAAAGGAGCATCCTTCCTTGGCACACTATCCTTGGGAGGATTTCTTCATCTTCTTGTGTATACCTATGTTCTTTCTCTCGATCTCTCTACATTTATCACTGGTGGGCTAGCTTCAGGCTTAGAGGATCCCTTCTCCTTCTATGATAATCTCACTATCCTTCTTCTCTTTGGCATAGAAGCACTAGCCTTTTTTCTTCCTTGCAAGCTTCATCCTTTCTTGACTTTACTTTCCTTAAAATGGAGCTTCCTTCTCTTTTGTGATTTCCTTGCTCTTGTTTTTATACCTCTAATAGCCTAAACATCTTTGCATTTTATAAAGCTCACCTTGCCATGAGGATCATGTTGATTTGACTCCAACCCAAATTGGAATGAGACTCCCAAGTCACCGTTGATCATAAGAGTGCATTGCACACCTTCACTCTCCAACTCCCACATCTTATGGTTGAGCCATAGCTTTGTATATTTAATCACTAGAGTCATAATTTTCTCTAACTCTATCTTCTCTTCTTCCAGCCAATCTATTTCTCCAGCTGATTTATCTTTCACAGCTTCATAGTCATGGCCTTGAATCAAATCTCCATCATCTTCAACCTGATCTGGAATGGCCTTCACATTATATAGCCGAACTAGGTTCACTGGTAGCCTGAAAAAATTCTTCCTTCTGATCTAAAATTCATCACTGCCATTGGCCCAATAGTCCTCTATATCATCCTTATGACTATATTCCCTGCTGGCCTTCTTCTGTGCCTCACCAGTCCTATCAAATCTAGATCTCCATACGTTTGAAGGAATTGTTAGGCCTTTCGAGTACTCCTATTCCTTCCAGTAGGGTTGAATTAATTGAAGGGGATTGCCTCACTACTGCCTATCCTCGGAGGAAAATCACCACCAAATCTAGTCTTATGTTTATCATTTTTCATAATTGCATTGAAATCACATATTTTCCTTGTGACCTCTAGAAGTATAATGTGATCTGTGGGACACCTAGGAAGTCTATATGGATCCCTCTAACAACCATCTATCCTTATATATGAAAAGGTGGAAAAGTGTATAAACTAAGCCCCATACCTTTTGATTAACTCAACATTTTCATATATTCTTACATGCTATGTACCTTGGAGCAACCTAGTGATGTACATAGTGAATACATCATTCAACCTTCTATAGCTTGAGTTACCTAGGTGTAGTTGTGGATAAACCTCATAAATTACATCCTACCCAAACACGCCCCTTGTACTTAGTCCTTTGTATGGATAGAATCTTGCAAGCACATAAACCAAGTAGGTCTACAGGACATTAAACATTTGTTCAAGAATCATGAAACTTAATGTGCCTACCCAATGGTAATCAACATTTTGTTCCATCCTCACAATGACATGGAACATCCAATTTTCGACATCAGAATTCTTTAAATGCCACCCTCACGAAAGGGTGATAACATGATATTCATTCTTAAAGTGCAAATAATTTGTGGCGGTAGCTTGCCAAAAGTGGGACTACGTTTCTCTATTAAAAAGACTGGTAAACCTTCTGGGGCTTGATAGGTATCTTACTTCATCATAAAGGCTTTAACTACCACATGAGATATAACTAGGCATGTCCAAAGGAGTCTGAGCTATAAACATAGGTTAGGTTTGCCTGAATTCTTTATTGAAGTTGACTATCCTTTGTGTACCCCTATCATAGTGTCTAGCACACTTGAGCACCAACTCATAACACTGCACTGTAGGAGGGAATCCAGCTACATGTGCCAACCCTGATTCCAATATTCTTCTAGCCAACAAAGGAAGGTCTTGTGTTTCCATCCTTGTTTTAAACTCTTCATAATCCCACAATCCAATGTTTGTATCAGTTACCTCTAACCAAATGGAAGTCAACTTGCTCTCAAGGATTCTACTCTTTATATCCATTTTGATTCTCTACTTCTAAAAATATACTGGAGTCCCTTCTCGCCTTGGTCTTGCTGAAGTAACCATGACTTGGTCCCATTTCATTTCAACAAAGAAACAATAATAAAGATCACATGAAACCCAGCTAATCAATCAAAAATGACATATTCATCTTCAATATAAGTCCCATGATGAGTGAAATTCTCTAAAACCTCATAATAATTATTCATCTCAAAGTTCAGGCTTTCAGTCCTCTCGTAGAATTTAGGCCAGAGAGGAATTTCAAAAAATTCCCAGCCAGACAAATTTTAGCAAAATAAACATAAAAAGCTTCCAATAATCATTTAATCAACCACAATTAGCTAATAAACAACATGATACATCTTTGAAATAACTCAAATTGATCATACAATGCATAATCACTAGCTAATAAACCATGCTATCTTTTAATCTTTCATTTTCAACAAAATTTTAGAGAATTCTGCCTAGTATGAAAATCCACAAAAATACAATAGTCTACAAACTCTGGGAAAATGAAGGGACAAAGGAAATTTTTAGTAAAATCATAAGGGAATGGAAATCCATGAAGCATGCATAATTCAGGATTATTGCACATCCTCTCGAAAATGAAGTTGAAACGGAAAATTATGGAATTCTAGCAGTTAATGAATTTTGTGAAGACTTTGAAATTCTGAATGTCAATGTTTCTTTGCAACTTCACTCAAATTGATCCAACAATTAAAAATTTGAAGATCTTGGGCTTGAATCTAGCTTTATTTTAACCTCTTACAAACCATCTTTAAATTCGAGACTTATCCTGAAGTAAATCAATAGGAATTGGTGATGCCCTAAACCCGAAACCCTAAAATTTTGCCATGAACATGTAGGACAAGCTTGGGCACAACTTACTCATTTTTCTAGGTTTTCAAAAGATATTTATGGCTTACACAAGAAAGATAATTGTAATGAAACCTAAAAAAAATCTCACAATCTCACTTGGGATCATCAATCTAATAAAATCAAATAACCCTAGCTTCAAGATGTTCAATGCCCAAACATGCAAAAATTCAGACTTCAAGCACACTCAAGACACCAAAGAATCAATCACATTCAAAAATAAAAAGAAATAAAATGAATACATACCATTCATGAAGTGAAACTCGATTATAGCAACAATAGATAACAATCTTTAGCACCCTAGCAAACAACAATAATTATGATGATGCCCAAGAAAATTACCACCAAATCCAAGAATCTGCAAATCCAACATGCCAAGTCCAACCAAGCACTCAAGATCAAGCACCTTAGATCAATAGAAAGAAAATTATAAAACTTAATGGCACAAAAATCCCCAAAATTGATCAAATACATGCCACAAAAATCATACAATTGAGCATTAATGCAATCAACAAGACAACCCTGACCAAAACTTGAGAATTCGATAGGACAATGGATGTTCGGAGAAATAGTACCAACAAAAAATTTCAAGATGTCTCAGAATTTCTTAATCACAGTGCAAAGCAGCCATCACTAGGTTTTCAAAGTATTTAGGGAATTCTGCCAAGAGAGGATTTTCCAGAGAATAGTGAAAAACCCAAAATGAGTCTGAAACTTGAGATTTTCAATAAATATCATAGAGGGATCACCAATGTAGGTAAGATAAACATAAAATTTCATGCCAAAGCAATTAATTCCTTAAGATCAAAGGTTCAAAACACCAGGAATGAAAGCAAAAGAGGGTCCCTACTTTCAGCGGGGCATGTGTGTGAAAAACTGCACAACAGGATACTAATTTTCCTTGTCAACATCAAAGTAAGTACTCCCGCTCAGTGTCCTTATTGAATGTGAGTAGCCATCACCACCTCATCCTCATAATCATTCAAATCAATCATGGCCATGAGATACTTGTAGTAACCTGAATCAATTTTAGCTCCATTGTTAGAAGAATCATCCAAGACTTTAATGGAAGAATCATGACATCCCATATAAGCTCGATGATATGTATTCTTTCTCACAACCTCTCTCTCAAGCCTATCAATTTTCTTCTCCTTACCCTTGACCAATTCCTCTGAGATAATTTGGATTCTCCGATGATAAGAAGCTTGAGAACACCTCGTGTAGACTTCTTGAAAGATCTTGTTTTCTTCTTTGGAGTCACAGGGATTTCATAGATATCTTACTCACTATGGGGATAATTACCTTGAGACTCAAGAGGGTTGAGTCTCCTAGACCTTTGAACCAAGCTAGAAGACACACTTACCTTACCCATTTCTTGACTGAACAACTTATCAAATTTCCTTAGGACAAAGACACCACCCAATTTATAAATAACAAGCTCGAATTTACACTTACTCCCATAATATTAATTCTCACAAACAATAAAATGGTGAGAATAACAAGTAGGTGATCTTAATTAAATAAAGCAACTAGAGATTTTTTGCATTAATTTTCCAAGAAAGCTTGTGTGAGAATGCAGGCAGTCAATTACCTTGATTTTGAACCTCAACAGTCAATCATACCTTGAAGTGAATCAATAGATAATCAATCAGGATGATTAATTATGACAAAATTAAACACATGCACTTGATGCTTCTCCATAATTAGAAAACTAAAGTGAGATAAACATTCACTTATCTTGCATATTAACCATGCACTTAGCATTTGACCAAACCTTTCATGTCACATTTACCCACTTTCCCATGTGAATTAATTTACTTGCAATTCATCATAGTAAGATAGTCAGGAGTGATCATGATGAACTTTAGAAAATCAGCCCATATTCTTCCTCACTTCAATTCACCTTCCCATGTGTACCGGCACCTGATAGATTTGATGGCCAAAAAATATTTCCCAAAATTCATATGCGTTTCAAAGAATTAGTTCTATTTTAGTGTCATTTTTTATCTTAGAATAATCTTGGCCAATATTTTAGCAGTACCTTCTCTCCATTTGAATCCATCTAAGGCTTTGAAATGTTCCACATGGCATTTTCCCACTTTCCCACTAAAAAACATGGGACACAAGTGGGACCTTCATAGGATACTGGGGAGTGGTCAAGATTGACCCATGTCACCCACCATCGACTATTGATCTCTATTCCCTAGAAATACATGCTATGCCTATAGTCTAGTGGATCCCTCCATGGAGTGACAGATGTCACTTTTCTCGATAGCCCATGTGATTAATTTAGTGAAGAAAGAAAACAAATGGGTGCATGGGGAATAATCTTGATGAAAACATGTGTTATGGTGTCCATCATTGATCTTTCTTAAATCTATGCACATTGGCCTTTTGGAAGTATTGGTCCTAGGAGTAGTATGTAAACTAGGATAATTAGTACTTTTAAATTCCTCTTCTTGTACTATTTGTGATCTCCTTTCAATCCTCTTTTCACCTCCACTAGATGAACTACCAAAAATTTTAGGAAACTTCCAAGAAGGATGACCATATTCATTACAATTATAACATCTCCCTACAAAAACATTTGAATTTATACCACCATTGAATCTACCTCTAGAACCCCTAAAACCACCTCTTGCATCAACACCTTGCTCCTTACCTTTGCTTGCTTCATCTTGTTCCTCAAATGGCTGCCTTGATGTGGGATTGATATTCTCCATCTTGTACTAGTACCCCTTCCTCTAATAGATTTATCTTTCCTTATTTTGATCTTTTCCTCCACCCTAATTTCCAATTGAAAACATTCCTCAATAGTCTTTGGGTTAGCAACAACCAATTCATCCTATATATTCACTCTAAGGCCACATAGATATCTAACCACTTTTTCAACTTCATCTTCATCCCTTCTGGACCTTATACTTAATTTGTAAAATTCATTAGTATAGGCCTTAACAAATAGATCCTTTTGCTTCAATCCTTGTAATTTTTTATACAATTGAACTTCATAATCCTTTGGAAGAAACTTACCTTTCAATTTTTGTACCATCTTTTCCCAAGAAGTTATCTTTGACTTTCCTTGTTTTCTCCTTTCTGCTTGCTCATAGTCCCACCATAGAAGAGCATGAACTTTGAGTTTTGTCTTTTCCACCTTCACCTTTTGTTCATCTGAAATGTCTTCACTCTCAAAATGATTGTCCATATTAGCAATCCAATCAAGTAACTCTTCTTCATTTATATTTCCACCATACATAAGAAGATCAACCTTTACCTTCATTGAATCACATTTGACTACCTTGAGTAACTTTTCCATGCTCTGATCTTTAGGGTCTAATTCCTCTTCAACATCTTAATATTATTCATCTTCCTCCTTTGTTTCACTCTCTTCATTCTCATCTCTTCTTTTCTTTGTCTCCAAGGAAACAATCCTTTCTAATACAACATTGTGTGACTTCAGAAGCTTAGCATGCTTCTCCTTCAGTTCCTGCAACTCTCTAGCAACTCCAACACCCTTCAAAGGAATCTTTCCAAACTTGTCTTTTCACCTGCAAATCACTTATCTTCAAACCTACAAAATTCAACCACAAGAGACCTTGTACCTAAGCTTTGATACCACCTGATGTAAGCAAGGTGGTGGACACTCCCAAACCAACAAAAAATATCAAACTCAATTAGGAAAAAACTCTTACAACATTGTCCTTCTTTTGGTTTCTCAAAACTCATAAATAAAGGCTTGTAGCCCTCACAAACTATCTCTTCATCATATCTTTTAGAGAAGGCCATACAAATACCTTCTTGTCACCTTTTAAGATTCACAAAAAGACCCCACACAACAAATCAACAAACTTCATACAATTACTTTGAGACAATATAGGAAACCAATAGATTTCCTCTATCCTAAAACCACCAATTAGCCCTCTTTTACAAGGGAGGTGACTCCTAAACACCTAACAAACACCCAAAATTAATTGAAAGTCTCAATTTTTGTTACAAAACACCAAAATCCACAGTCATTTGTTAATGCCATGACTACTATGATGTTGTATTACAAAACCCTCAATTTACATGCAAAACACAAGGGTTTATTGAAAGTATTGATAACTGGGCTTACTAGACTCAATCAATGCATCCAACAGACTCCAAATACCTTGTACAAAATCACAAGTCCATTATATAGGCAATTATTTCACTATTTTGTCAAAACCCTTTATTAACACCTCCATTTCACATGGAAACCCTAGGGAATCATTCCAATTTGAAAAATTAAACTCCTCTACCTACCAAAGAATGTAAACACACAAATTAAAGTGTATTGGACCCATTCCATGTGTTACAGTGGGTATAATGAGTGGAATGGGCTAGATCATTATTTTAGAAGGCAATCAACTCTAAATACAAAGATTATAAAGTTGTTTTAGAAAATTGAAGAAAAATCACTCAATTTTTAATATTAGACTCTCACAATAGGTTGAAATGAAATCTAATCCAATTCAATACAAAGAAAAATTATATTCAAAGAATTTATTAACATTACGGGTCTGTACAATATGAGAAAAGTGCAAAAAATAGTGAAAATTACAAAAATAAGCGTTGTATTTGATATTGGAACTTCAATACAATCATCAATAACCAATGCTTGAGAATTTTGAAGGATTTTATACACATTCCATTCAATTTTAAACTACAAAAACTTCCATAACTATCTTTTTAATTCCCATGTCCCTTCAACTACCTTAAAGTTGCAATTTTTGCAATTTTTGTATTGACAACTTTTACACATTTTTCAACTTTTGACTCCTTTACACAAATAACCCAAAAATAAACATATTAAATAGTGAATGGTCTCACAAGACCTTATTTAATTTCAATAGACCCTATCTAGTATCAAAAGACCTTAATACCAATTCTTGACAAATTGACCTCTAGATGTAAACTCCATTGGCTTGGGTGCTCGTGCAC
Organism: Sequoia sempervirens; assembly: GCA_007258455.2. Taxonomy (NCBI): domain Eukaryota; kingdom Viridiplantae; phylum Streptophyta; class Pinopsida; order Cupressales; family Cupressaceae; genus Sequoia; species Sequoia sempervirens. The sequence continues at coordinate 13,408 of VDFB02220287.1, forward strand.
CAAATCTTCAGGTCATAACCTTTTAGATATTTCTAATGAGGAATCCAAAAACCTTTCTAAAAACTCATATGGTGATTCCACCTTATATCTCTTTATACTAGACAACATCTAAATTAACAACTCTTGATCATCATCTTTG